>JAHKKF010527303.1:0-18747 GCA_019740295.1 Labeo calbasu
AAGCAGTAGATGTGTTAGGGAAGTAAAACGTAACATTTTAATTATATTTTGCTAAAATGAACAAAATGAACGAAATGACTCGAAAAAAGATTCGTTCATTTTGCTGAACGAGACTCAAAGGACCGAGTCGGTAAAATGATCCGAACTTCCCATCACTAGTCTGCTCTGCCTAAGCACGTTTATGTTTTGGAGGAGGCGTGGCTTTGCATAGTGATTATGCAGGCGGTGGGGTGTTGCTTTGAAAGCTAGTTTGCTATTGCTGGCCTTTAATATTAATATTTCAAATAGCTTATAAAAGTTACAAAACTTTATTAAACTTATTAAATAAGTTTTCTGTGAAGGAGGGTGGAGTGTTTTAGAGAGGGTGTGTGGTTGAAGCTAGCAAAATTGTGCCTGATAGCTGAAAGCCTTACCTTTCTTTCCTACAGCCTCCATGAGTGGCATTGTGATTTTTTCTCAGTTTATTTTTCTACAAGTAGTTCGTCGCCTCTTCCCTTAACGGTCTGGGTTTGCCTTGCCATTGGCATCCAATAAGATCAGTAGATTGACAAGGAAGGAAGGAAGGAGGGAAGCAAAAGGTTCTATTTTCATTTGCTAAGTTGGGACAGAGAGTTCTGAGTTTGTTTGTGGGCATAAAGGTTGTAAAGGTCATTGCAGCCTCTGAGGGGGAAGTCAGAGTGCGAGTCAACAGAGGATACTGTGTCTCTCTCTCTCTTTACAGAGACTTACCCAGTTCATCTTTCCTCTTTGGCCCTCAGCTAAAACTGTTATCCATTCCACTCATTAAACTTCCTGCTGCATTACGCTCCATTACTTTGGATAGTGCCTGTATGTGCATGTGTTTTTGATAAGGTAAGCAGCACTGTAGAGTTAAGGAGGTAGGAGGGGGCATCAGAAAATGAACAAGACAGGAAATTGAGGTTTTAATTCCAGGTTAGAGATAGAGAGACGATGAGGGGGGGAAAAAGAAAGAAGGAATGATTACCTAACATAGCAGCCAGTAATTTGGGACAGGCAGGAACCATTTAACACAAAACGCGTGGTGGTTAATGAACAGTTTGCCTTCTGTGGGAGCGAATTAATCACACTCTTTCCTTTTCCATCCATTTCACTTTCTCCCTCAGTGTCTGTCCATTTTTCATTTTGCATGTGTGTGTGTACATGCTATAAATGGAACAGTATACCCAAAAACGGAACTCCTGTTATTAGGAATATTTACTCACCTTAATGTTCCAAACTTATGCTGCCTTTTCTGGTCACATCTCAGAGTGACCACATTTTGAAGCTCCAAAAATGACAAAAACACCAAAATAACTCTATAGTCGTGTAAAACACATTTTTACCTCGTCAAAAACAGCGAGCGATTTCAGTACGTCACTTTAAACATGAGCTCTGCTCTTCCCGCCCCTCTATTTATTTATTTATTTTTTTGCCAGAGATTGTTGTCGCTATCTATGGTCATGACAGCAACTCGAACGCGGAGAAAATGGCGGACCGCGTACAACTCCCTGAGGGCGGGAATATGTTAATACTGGACAGTCCGTCAGCGGTTGTGGGCGGGGCCTCAATAGTATGACGTCGTACTGATCAGAAAATCACGTTTTGCGGATTAAAATAAGAGTGAATGGATTCTTATAATCGTCGAGTGGTTGTGTCCACACACTGCTAAGACACATTTATATGCAGACACCATGTAAAAGTAAATTTTGCATTAATTATTCCTTTAAAACACTATCTTTGTTGTCAAACTGTGACGGTCACAGATTCAGCTCTGTTGCTGTTCTTTCGGATACGACCACATTTGTTTAATGCAGGCTATGGTGGGCGACTTTGCTATAAACTGAAAAGAAAACAAAAGCTACTAACTAGGACTCTCGGGTGCAGTGATGAGGTCTTATGGGAGCTAAAAGGCTCTTGATTAGCTTTATCAGCTAAACACAGACCATTACACACAACAGCAACTCATTAAAACAATGTGTGAACATTTAGAAAAGTGAAAAACAGTTTTTAGAAGGTTATTCCGAGTTATCGGTTTCCTTCACGACTCCAGTTCCTCAACGCTGAACCACTGACAAACAGAAATTGCTATTTTGACCTCTGTGATTTCTCTGAGGATATTCAGTGCTCAAATGAGGAAGTGATTTGAAACTTGCATATTAAGAGCCTGATGTTTGTTACTATAGTTAGGCAGTGCTGATGTGCATAAGCTAAAAAATATTCCAGTTAGTAGGCGTTGTTGGAAAGTGAGGGAATATTTTACAAAAGACAATGTTTGCTTCTTTTTGTTTTCTTACACATTTCGGGGAATCTGGAAAGTTTCAGTTGCATTGGGTTTCAATAGACTCCTTTGAAAGACAATTACCGGTGTAATCTGTAGATACTCTTTTCTTGTTGATTCTTAGAACTTTCCAAAACAGCTCAACAGATGGTTGTGATACAAAAACAAGCACACACAATGAAGAATGTTGAGGAAGAATGAATAATAAGACTGTGTGAAATAAAGGTGGGTGTTCGTCCAACTCAAACAACCGTACCATTTATATAGATTTTACTTGTCCTTCAGCTTTTTTCCCCTCCCCATAATCATCTTGTCACTTTCGTGTTAAATGCAGCTTTGTTCAGTATGATCAATTAAACAGTACAGACCAAGATGTCCTCCATTATCTACAGCAGACCTGAATCAGATTAGTAGGCAGAGTGTTCTGGCACATGTAAAAAGCACAAGAGAAAGAGCGACCAAGTTAGTTTCTTTTTTTAAAACTATGATTTTAATATTTCGCTATTGCTTCTCAGTACAGAGTTTAGTCCAGCATATATCAGTCAGTAAAACACTCTTTTGCTTAATTTCACACAAATCCTGTTCTAAAGATTTCAAAGCAGACAAAAGAAATTATTGACTGGGTTAATGAATAGAAATCATCAAATGTTAGTACAATCGGCGAGAAACGATTAATCAAATTATATAACTAGAAATGGTTAATAGCTTACAATTTACATAAGAAGGCACAGAGGCAAAGCAACAATGACAAACCAAACACCCCAGCAAATAAAAACCACTTGTTCAGAGTGAGGCTGGAACCAAATCATATTGTTCATCATGGGAAAATATGTCTCTCATATCAATTTTTTTCTTTTGTAATAAGGCATACTGTTCATATCTGGAAATGTGATTTAATGTTATTTCTCACATACAAAATATGATAGAAAAATACATTATAAAATGTTACAATGGTTATAAATAGGACTGTATATTTTCCAATGCAGGGAGCTGCTTGGGTTCGCAAAAAAGACAAAAAAAAGACAACAAAAATAAGCTTGAATGTAGAGTTGCAGTTCATTGGCATATACAATACATAAACACTCACTCACACAATCACCCATAAAACACATGCTCACACACATATTGACACGGTCTATAATAATACTGCATGGAAAGCAAACACTAAACCAAAAAAAACACACACATTAACAAATAACTCCAGTTCCTAGTCGATCTGACAGGGTGAGAGAACCTTTAAAAAACAATTTCCATCCATTATATGTACATTTGAAATCAAATACATACACCTTGTAGAATCTACAAAATGTTAATTATTTTACCAAAATAAAAGGGGTCATACAAAATGCATGGTGTTTTTTTATTCAGTACTGGTGTGAATAAGATATTTCACATAAAAGATGTTTAAACATAATCCACAAGAGAAAATAATAGTTGAATTTATACAAATTACCCCGTTCAAAAGTTTACATACACTTGATTCATAATACTGTGTTGTTACCTGAATGATTCACACTGTTCATGAGTCCCTTGTTTGTCCTGAACAGTTAAAACACCCACAAAAGTGTGTATTTTTGTGCACTGAGGACAACTGAGGAACTCATATGCAACTATTACAGAAGGGTCAAATGCTCACACTAATGCTTCAGAAGGAAAAACAATGAATTAAGAGCTGGGGTGTAAACTTTTGAACAAAATGAGGATGTGAACATTTTTCTTATTTTGCCTATAAGTCATATTTTTTCATTCAGTACTGCCCTTCAGAATCTACATGCTTCCCAGAAGACAAAATAAGTTAAATTTACCCTGATCTTCAAATTCCAAAAGTTTTCACCCCTGGCTCTTAATGCATGGTTTTTCCTTCTGAAGCATCAGTGAGCATTTCAACCTTTTGTAATAGTTGCATATGAGTCCCTCAGTTGTCCTCAGTGTCAAAAGTTGAAACCCCAACCATACAAGAATTACTGGAAAGGGTTCAAATTCACAAAAATGCTGAAAAACCAAAGCATTTGTGGAACCTGAAGGATTTTTCTGAAGAACAGCAGGCAGTTTAACTGTTCAGGACAAACAAGGGACTCAAGAACAACTATCAACTATCAAGTGTATGTAAACTTTTAAACAGGGTAATTTTTATAAATTCAACTATTATTTTCTCTTGTGGACTATATGTAAATGTCTTTTATGTGAAATTTCTTATTCAGGTCAGTACTAAATATAAAAATATAAAAACAACATGCATTTTGTACGACCCCTCTTATTTTGGTAAAATAATTAACATTTTGCAGATTCTGCAAGGTGTGTGTAAACTTTTGACTTCAACTGCAGGATTTTTTCTTTAGCAATTTCCAGGTTAATAAAAAAATTGACATGCAACTGCATCACAACCTCAAACGTCTAAAAAGTATTGCATTTGCTCTGCATAAATACAACCGACATTATTAGAAAAGGAGATGCATCTTCTCAAAATCCAGTTATGATAACCAAATAACAAAATGTGACTATAATTTGTTAATACGCTTTTAGTTCTTTTTTTTGTTCTTTAGCACTGAAATGGTCTGAAATTTAACTGGAAGACCAACTGAAGAAAATGTATTTTAAAACCAAAAATCATTTGCATAGGAAGGCAAGAGGAATTGTGACATGTCTGCAAACAAACATGCTTCTCTAGTACACCTTCTGAACTAATTAATAATATTCACCCTGAAAATATGGAAATAGTGACCAGTAACATATCGAAGGGGCTTCATTGTTGTGTAACAGATGTAGTGATGGTAGAGAGCTCGTACACACATATTATCAAATACAAACATATTGTGAGCGTCAAAAGCTCGATTACCACCTAATGTAGTGTGACAGGGTAAAACTCAACCGTTATTTGTAAAGAAAAATATAAAATGCACATAAAACGCCTGTGACATTGTTCAGTACGCCTCTTGTTTTGATGAATAAAGAGGAATTGAACAGAAATACCTGATATGTTGGCATATAACACATTGATGGACATTCATACTTGTTCGTAATTGATGATATTGTGTAAAATAAGGCACTTTTTTATTATTATCAAAAAAGACACTGTTTTGGTCTCTAAAATTTGTCTTAAGGAAATAAACGTCGTTTGTTCATCACATTTTGACAATACTGCTTTGTTTTTGAATACAAAAAGGATCGCCTTTGAAAAATATATATTCTTTTTGTGTGCAGCACCCTTGTATGAAAAAGATATTAATTGACGTTCAGTGTTTGTACACTTGCTCATGTGTCTGGATGCTTTTCGACAGCTCTCTGAAGAAAAACGCTGGTAGGCAAGCATGGCTTTTACATCCCTTACGGACATTTGGACCTATAAATCAGTTTAAAAATAAACTGCTGGGTTTTTTTTTTTTTCAAACTCTTCAGGATGGCATGAGAACTGCAGTGCACAAACTTAGAGAGTTATATAGAATATTATGCTTAATTTTTAGAAACCAATAAAGATGTGTGATTATTTAGTGCGTGCATGTGAAAGGCTAACAATAGGGTCGCCCAGACAGCGTTATTGCTTTATGACACTTCAGTGCAGGCTGGGAAGCCCAGGTCACCTGACCAAGGAGGTCCTCGTTTTGAGAAGGGGAGCGATTCTGTTCTGCGGGTGGGCCATCACGGCTTCTCGGCTGTGTTAAGCGAATTAAAGCTGCTTCTGGGCTCACCAGCAGGCCGCCAAAACATAGAAGCGAAGGACGAGAGCCAGAGAACTGGTCAGCAGGCAGGCAATGGTCAGGTCATCATTGGGTGAAGAGTTCAGAGGGTCATTGGTTAGTTGCCGGTGGCGGCTGGGTTGTTAGAGAAAAAAAAAAAAAAATGGACAGACAGAGGGGAAACGAAAAAAAATAAAAGGACATAAAGAGGACACAAAAGAAAAAAAGATAGAGAAGGAGATTAGTTTCAGCTAGTGACGGTTGGATGACAATATGACATTACTAATTACAGCTACTGTAAGAGAAAACTGCTCAACGTCTACATTAACACAGCAAAATCATGAAAGCCTCATGATTTCACTCCAGAACCCATCTCCCAGGTGAAAATGGTTAAAGAAGCAAAGAGGCAAATCAATTATAGAGTCATTACGAATTAAACCAACAGCACTTAATAGTTAGTAGCAGTCAATAGAGTTTGGACAGTAAGGGCGTCAATCCTGGATTAAAAGATGCGAATTGTTCGAGGAACGTTCCTCTGACTGCTATTAAGCATTAGAGTGCTGCTTCAATACAAAGCCACAAAGCTGCTAGTGATAATGATATGGATTCATGAGTAGTTACAGAGATGTGACGAGAGAAGTAAAATCAGAGAGTGACAGGCTAATCAAAAGATTTTTAGACAGTACATTTGGTGGTTTTTTAACTCAAATTTTATTGCCTTTAAAATTTGACTATTTACAAAAAAATACAGAATGATACTAAAGCATATCGGCTGAAATTTAGGGCTAAAACAACACAAGAAAACAATTAGAAAGACAAATTGTTCCGCAAGTCTATAACTTAGGTACGACATACTAAAAAACAAAATGTACCCCTTATGGAAAAAAAAAAAATAACATGGCATTGTTCTCTAAGCTCTAACATTGTTGACTAGTATAAATTCCCTATTCATTTACAAATACAATAGAATTTCATAAATGTTCTTGCTTTTATAGTTAAACATATTGCTTTCATAAACTCATCTTAAAAGATCACACGATAACTATGTTCTTTTCCATACATTGACAAAAAATTCAAAAGAAGCTTACTGCAAAACAACAAACAAGAAACAAACAAACCAAAAATGGAATATTCTTCAGTTCATCTGTTGTTCTTGTGCTAACAGGCGGCCGCGGTTTGCGACCGTCCTGCTTTGATAAACATCCTAACATCTCATGAGGTTTTGCCGTTTCGTTTTTTTCTTGTTTCACTTTGCTCTGTCTGCTATCGCAGACTTGGAGCTGGTGATTTAAAATCTTCAGTGCAAAATACTTGTGCCATATTTTTATGATGAGGAATTCTTGAATGGGGAGTTTAAGGAATCATAAGCACTCTGAAACACCATTATAATGCACTGAGCATATAAAACAAATTTTTAATGGGAAGTGCATATGATGACTTACACTCTCAAACAAGTCCTAACCTTCATAACCGTCTAGTCTATCTCATGTGACACTGTCCAAGCCGAGTGCTTGGAATATTTCATCCAATGCTTTTTTATTCAAGGGCATTTTCCCTTTTTGCAGGGTTGCCAGGTCTGCAAAACAAAGCCAGCCCAATTGTGTTTTTCTCCACGGTTTTCATCTCAGGGACCCCTTTTTACGGAGAGATCACTTTAAGCCGGACTAAAAAACGACCCGCGGCAACAGCGTAAAAGTAGCCCAATTCCGCTGAAAAAACACGGATTTGGCAACACTGTCTTTCTGTGGCTGTGGACAGTAAGCCAGACAAGATAGATCAGACTTTTGTGCAATTTCACAATTGTTATGCATTAAACTGGTCAGTTGTATTGGTCTATTAAATTATGACATGTTAAAGTCTTACGGGTGTGAAATTCACTTATATTGATCAGTAGATTCTCACGTTTACAGTTTTTTTTCAGGAGTCATAGTTATTATATGTACAGTTTTGGCACATCCACGTTTTTGTAATATGAGTTTAAATCAGTTTCATTACAGCGGTCTTTAGAAGCTGGTGCTGTAATTCCCTTAGATCCAGTTTATTTCCATTTAAAGTGTTTGAAAGATTTTGTCATGAACATGCTCAATGACCCTGGCCAAAAATGATTACTTAAGCTAAACAACAACTATCAACTGATCTATACATAAAAACGTCAACAAAAAGGTATAAATAAAATGTAAAATGAGAAGTTTCCAAACAGTACAAGCACTCAAAAATGAATTAATAAAGAAAAATCTGAATTTGCAAGTCAAAGTATCTTCTGTAATGAGATGCAGCTTATATCAGGTCTGAAATATTATACAGTATTGAATTTTCTTAATTAAGTATACATCTGTATCATAAATTGGGGAAAACCAGCATGCTGGTCTGGCCACGTTGAACTATAAATAAGATTATATAAGATGAGACTTGAAAATATATAGAGAGAGAGTAAAACAAAGTTCCATTATTTAGAAAGTATAAACTCAAAACTGTTTCTCTGAAAGCTGCCGAAACAATGTTTCAATGGATCAGAATGGGAAAGTAGATTTAAATGGGACACTAATGTACTTAAGCGGCATAAAATTATTTGAAAACACAGTACAACTGAGATAGGATATCAAAGGAATGACAAATGAAGGAATAAACAGAAGCAAACAAACAGGTGAGCTCCATTACCCTTCATTGACTGTGAGCCTGAAGGCCATCACAACGTCATCAGTGTAATGGAGCACAGTGGACAGTCAATTTTGCTCCATGTAAGTGGTTCTAACACTATCACACTAGCTGTTTTCTTTTCTTTTTTTTAATCTACACACGTCCACTAAGCTTCAGGTCATGTTTGTCTCAATATACAATGCATGTAAGTGCTGAAGTTATCAGATGTAATACTAATAGTCTGTTCCAAAACCTGGTGAACTGCCTACTGAGGCAGTATTTTTAAGCACTTTTCAAATGCGAGGGCTTATTTTACCTTATTTTAGCCTAAGGTAGCATATATGCATTGTTCACAGAAAAATCAATCTCAAAATGCATTGTGAAGTTCTATTCATTGATAAAAAATAGTTCAGGTGTTTTTAAAAAGTACACTTCATCTGGTTTTGGTGTGTTTTATGTATCTTTATGCCTCATACTGTTAGCCAACAGCAAACTTGAAATCAAGTCGAGTCTCCTGTGCGGAACATATTGGTTATGTAGAGTGTTCCAAATGGTACACTGACAAGTTCCCATGGCAGTTAAGAAGGCAACTCACTAGATTCTGGAACAGAATTTAAATCTCAGAATTTGGAATGTTGTCACAAGTCATCACAGGATGTTTTAACCTCTTTTAAATCAGTATTCTAGTAACAGTATTCTATTTTTTTAACCTTTGCTTCAGTGACCCCAAGAACATGCCCGAAATATAATACAAGTACGCTGATAACACTTACAGTTTCAATGCATTTCTAAGTTGGCAGGTTTAGCGAGTAAACGAACCCTGCGCAGTATAACTGGCATTTGCTATACCTGATAAAAGCAACACTGAAAACTCAAATGATGCTTTTTGTTTTGGCAGGTTAGAAGTGACTAAAACATTTCCTCTCTTTGTATTGAGTGAGATGCAATGAAAAGTCAGTGTAATCAGCATACTCTAGAAATACACACATACACACACACAGAGAGCACAGTTTGAACACTGGAGCTAAACTAACCTCGTTCTGCGGTCACTACCCTTTGGTAAGGATGGACGCGCATATCCTGCCTTCGTACTTTAGTAGTCACTGCACCTGCTCAGAGCGCAACATTGCCAACAAAACAAGAATTAACAGATTATTCATCATAATACATTAAAACTACATTTCACACACTGTTTCACAAACAAGGCTTGTAAGATCAAACTGCAAGGCACAAGTGACCTTTTCTCCAGGGCTCTGTTATAGTGAAATCACATTGTAAGTTGTTGCCCTTACTCAGTTTCCCAGTAAATCTGTTGCATTTCCATAAAAACACTTTTTTGACCCTCTTGACTAATTTATACAATGACTACAGAGCCTTTGTATTTTTCTTAACACACAAGCTTCAGATAATATGAATTCACTACAGGCTATTTCATGGAGAAAGATTTTCACAAGCATGATATATTAGCAATAATACTGATCACTCTCTAAATATCTAAGATACAGTTGCAGGAGAATAAGTAATACAAAAATTACAAGCTAAACAAATATAGATTACGTTTCAAACAGAGGAATGTAATAAGGCTTAATTATCAGTATTTATCTGAAAATATCCATTTTTAATCTATGAATAAGTCAACAAAACAGTTAAGACCAGTGTAAACATGAGTAGTAATGATCTTTAGTCTTTTGTTTCTTATAAAAATCAGTTTCTTCGTTTGCGCTTTTGTCTTTTTTTGTTCCAAGGCAGCTGTTAAGCAAAGCGTTTTTAACACTCGTATGGGCTGAAGACTGTGTTAAACCCCTGAGCATTACTAGCCTTTTGTCGGGAAAGCCATACCTACAAGGACAAGACAGAATGCTGGAGTTAGTCTCCTGGATCTCTGAGCAAATTGTGTTGTCTAGACAGGAATGGGCGGTATATATACAGTTGAAGTCAAAAGTTTACATACACCTTGCAGAATCTGCAAAAATGTTCATTATTTTACCAATATAAGAGGGATCATACAAAACGCATGTTATTTTTTATTTAGTACTGACCTGAATTACATATAGTCCACAAGAGAAAATAATAGCTGAATTCATAAAAATGACCCCGTTCAAAAGTTGACATGCACTTGATTTGTTTTATTTAGTGATAGTTGTTCATGAGTCCCTAGTTTGTCCTGAACAGTTAAACTGCTCGCTGTTCTTCAGAAAAATCCTTAAGGTCCCACAAATTCTGTGGTTTTTCAGCATTTTTGTGTATTTTAACCCTTTCCAACAATGACTATATGATTATAAGATCCATCTTTTCACAACTGTGGGACTCATATGCAACTATTACAGAAGGTTTAAACACTCACTGATGCTTCAGAAGGAAACACAATGCATTTAGAGCCAGGGGGTGAAAACTTTTGGACAGAATAAAATTGTGTACATTTTTTCTTATTTTGCCTAAATATCATATTTTTTCATTAAGTACTGCCCTTCCAAAGCTACAGAAGATACTTACATGTTCCCCAGAAGACTAAATAAGTAACATTTACCCTGATCTTCAAATTCAAAAAGTTTTCCCCCCCAGCTCATAAACCAAAGAATTTGTGGACCTGAAGGATTTTTCTGAAGAACAGTGGGCAGTTGAACTTTTCAGGACAAACAAGTGACTCATGAATAACTACCACTAAACACAAATGTGTTTCATGTGAAATATCTTATTTGGGTCAGTACTAAAAAAAAAATAATAACATGCATTTTGTATGATCCCTCTTATTTTGGTAAAAATCTGCAAGGTGTATGTAAATTTTTGAGTTCAACTGTAAATGCACATCTGTACGCAACGCGTTTAAAGACACCAATAATCAAATCTCTTACCTAAAACACCACTTGAGTCAATAGGATATTCAAGAATGGATGTCGCAGGGGCGAGGGTGTATGGGTATTCGTAGGGTGCATAGATGATGCCTGACTCGGGGGTCTGGGGTACGAGGGTCGCAGCTGGGTGGGGCGTGCCTGTGGGCATGATGGCAGAGGTCTGGATCTGTCGGATGAGGGGCATGAGGGTGGGTGCGGTGGGAGCAGGGGTGCGCAGTGCTGCAGTGGGCATCACCGGGGAGGGGCCGGTGATAATGCGGGGAGCTTGTGCTGTGGCGGCCAGGGAGAAGGCTAAGGCTGCTAAACAGAACAAAATGCACAAGAGCAAATACACAAAGATGTGAGGGGACAAGAAATTGAGTGGATAATCAATCTACCTTGTATTACATTTCAAAAAGTAAACTAGCTATGCAAACATTTTCACATAAAAATAAATGTTTAGGTTTCTTACGAATCAATATACTTGCTCACATAAACCAAAAAAACTTGTTTATAACAAATCTGGTTTAAAGGGATAGTTTACCTGAAAATGAAAATTCTGTCATTAATTACTCACCCTTACGTCATTCCAAACCCGTAAGACGGGTTCATCTTCGGAACACAAATTAAAATATTTTTTGATGAAATCAGAGAGATTTCTGACCCTGCATAGACAGCAATGCAACTGACACGTTCAAGGCCCAGAAAAGTAGGGGACACTGATAAAATAGTCTGTGAGACAGCAGTAGTTCAACCGTGATGTTATGAAGTTATGAGAATAATTTTTGATGCAAAAAAAAAAAAAAAAAAAAAAGACTTTATTCAACAATTTCTTCTCTTCAGTGTCATATCCTTACTAACCTTCTGGGCCTTGTATGTGTCAGTTGCTGCCTATTCAGGGTCAGAAAGCTCTCGGATTTCATCAAAAATAATTTGTGTTCTGAAGATGAACAAATGTGTCACGGGTTTGGAACGACATGAGGGTGAGTAATTAATGACAAAATTTTAATTTTTTGGGTGAATTATCTCTTTAAGAAGACTAGTTTATAACAAATTTCTAATCAGATTGTTTGATGAATATCAATATATCGCTGAGTAGATAAACACAGGTCAGTGTTTGATGATGTCATTCTTACGTGACTTGACATTGGCGTCTCTGTAAGTGCCGTTGAGAATGGCCAGCTCCATCAGCTGCATCTTTTTCAAGCTGTCTTCACCTTCGGCCTGCAAGCACACAGGAAAAAAGCTGTTAGGAATAATTTAACGCTGTTTAGCTTACTTAAAAAGCTCAAATGTACATGAATTTTTTGTCTGCTAAAACGTTTGAGAAGCGGCAGTGCTGTGGCGAGGAGCAGCTAGAGTTTCACACTTGCTAACAGCTAGCAGATGATTTACTCTGCCACTGTTAAAACAAGCCAGGCCCCAAAGAGCAGGAGGTTAAAGAAACAGATCGCATTACTCAACAGCGGGTGCTGGGATCAGCGCCTCTCAGCGTTCTGTTTTCCATCGGCTCATCCTACAAGCTGTTTCCTCATTATACAGTTCACTTCCTTTGAAGTGGACACGGTTTTGTCAATATATGATGAAGTGGTCAATATTAACATGTTCTCAACCAGGGGCCTCAGCAATTGGGCGTTTACTCCAAGGAGGCAAGGAAGACAGCGCCTCCTCAAAATACTGAATGAGAAAAAAAAATTGCAGTGCAAAAATAAAAATGCAAATACTACAAAATACACCATTGTGTAAATTACTTGTTTTTCTAAACAAACATTGTCCAACAGCGACACCAGCAGGTAAAGTTACAGCGGGAGTCCGCATCTCTCTCGCCTCCCCTGAGCCCATTGAGTTTTAACAAACGCCCTAAAGCACGCAATGAATTTGGTGGGGGGTAATTGAGAATGAATGGGGGAAAGTCACGTGAGAGGAGGCAATGCCTCCATCGCGATATGATTGGATATGACTGATTATGATCAGATGTGATTGGTTCATGTGATAAATCCCGCCTCTTGTTTTGGTGCTTGGAGTCAGATAGTTCTGATTTAAACTATTGTGTTTATCTGTGCATGTAAATGTAAAACAGCTGTAGATGCATTGAGCAACAGTATAAAAATTCTATCCCAAAAGAGAAAGGATGAGTGACTAAGTTTGGATTTTTGTCAAGCTCCCAGACAGTAAAGTCTGAGTTCAGAGCAGGTCAGGGAGGGGCACGGCAGACAGTCCACAGAATAATATGAACTATGTCAGCAAGCAGAGAAGCGAAAGAAAAGCGGGGCTCAAACGGGGATCAGCGCGTGTATGTGTGTGTGTGTACACCACCCTTCTCTCTGCTTACTTTGCTGAGATCTGCCAGCCAAATGACTGAAGCTAGTGAATATCAGCCACTAGTCAGACTATGTGTTAGGGAAATATATTTAAAGGGGTCATCGGATGCAAAGTTCACTTTTACATGTTGTTTGAACATTAATGTGTGTTGGCAGTGTATGTACAAATCTACCCTATAATGATAAAAATCCATGCAGCGGTTTTTAATTAATCTGTAAAAATTATATCCCCTTTTTTTAAATCGAGCCATTCTTAGATGGCTGTCGGTGTGGCGTCACACCAACAGAGGCCGCTCCCACGATAGTTGATTGACATGAGTGTCTTACCTCAGACCCGCCTAAATCAGCTGTAACAGTCCAACTGTTTCGATGCCGGAGCAGGGATGTAAATTAGACAAGAATATCTCAGATTAAGCGATTGAGGTGCTGTGTTGCTGGATGTAATAATGAACATAGTGGTTGTCATTTACTCCCGACATCTGAGCCGCTGAAGATGCAGTGGATTATGTTTGTTTGTGAATTGAATGCGCCTCCCAATCTATATATAAGTCTATGTTCGCGCAAATCATTCGTGATCCAGCTTCACTTACAGCAGAAGTGAGTATAAGGGTTTTTTATGAATCTTTGCGATCACCTTTCCTAATAACGTGCTAGTTAGCAAGTTTAACAGCTAAACGCAGCTAAATGCGGCTAAAGTAAACAGGTTCGTCACTCCACAAAGAGAAGAGAGGGGCGGGGCGAGCAAAGCTCATTAACATTTAAAGCATCCTCGACCAAAACAGAATGATTTTTGCAGAGCTGATTTTGAAATTTTAACCGAAGCATGTTATAGACTTTTCATTAAGACCCTAAAAAAATCATATCAACTTGTGGAAAATAGACATCCGATGACCCCCTTAAAGGAGTAGTTCACTTCCAGAACAAATATTTACAGATAATGTACTCACCCCCTTGTCATCCAAGATTTATCTTTTTTCAGTCGTAAAGAAATTATGTTTTTTGAGGAAAACATTTCAGGATTTCTCTCCATATAGTGGATATGTATGATGTTTTAACTTCCAAAATGCAGTTTAAACGCAGCTTCAAACGATCTCTGCCAAGAAAGAAGGGTTTTATCTAGCGAAACAATCAACAATTACAATTTATATATACTTTTTTACCGCAAACACTCGTCTTGTCTAGCTCTGCGTGAACTGTGTGTATTCCTGTTTATGACAGTTAGGGTATGTCAAAAAACTCCCAATTCATTTTCTCATCCAACTTAGGAATTTTCCTACATCATTATTCTTTGCATGTTCCCTGTGTAAACAATGGGTCGTACTTCTGCAGAAATTTAGGACGTTTTTGAAGTTGGAGGAGAAATGAGATGGGAATTTTTCAACATACCCTAACTGTCATAAACAGGAATACACACAGTTCACGCAGAGCTAGACCAAGAAGAGCGTTTGTGGCCAAAAAGTATATAAATTTTACAATTTTTTTAGAAAACAACCAATCTTTTCGATAGATAAGACCCTTCTTCCTCGGCTGGGATCATTTAGAGCCCTTTGAAGCTGCATTTAATCTGCATTTTGGAAGTTTAAACTCTACCACCATATATATCCACTGAAAATAAATCCAATGTTTTCCTCATAAAACAATTTCTTTACAACTAAAGAAAGAGAGACATGAACATCTTGGATGACAAGGGGATGAGTACATTATCTGTACATTTTTGTTTTGGAAGTGAACTACTCCTTTAAACATTTAGAATAATTTTAAACCTTTGATAAAGGATGAGTTGAATATGAACAACAGCATAGTAAAAATGTGAATTATTCCAATGAAATCCACTTCTCTCCCTAGTTTTTAGAAGGAAAAGCAGTGGAAAACAGTAGTGGAAAAGCTCAAACCTGTTTAAAACTGTATGTGCTATCCACTTTTTTCTTCTCGTGACAGCGGATGTGGCCATTTGTAAATTTTATGGGTCTGGTTTCTGGTCTCATCTGCATTGAGCTATTTTTAGCTGTACAAAACAGCTCGTTTTGCTGCTTGATATTGCAAATTGGTGTGACTTACCATATTATTTTAATTATGAACACACTGGTTTGCAGTGCAAACAGTTTTACCGTTTACTGCAAAGTTGTTATACTTCTGATTATTTCCCTATAGTGGATAACAAACCAGAAGTCTCACCCATAGGCTTTTTTGCGTTGAAGAAAAAAGTGGATAAATTATCTTTTTGTAAACTGGCATTACAAGGTGAATGGTTTAGAAAAAATAAATACATTTTTAGATTTATGAAAGAAACAACACTGGCAGTGGTGAAGAAAAAGCCTTCAGTGGCATCACAGAGCATGACATTGACTAGAACCATTCTGAATTCGAAATAAATAATCAAAACATTTTCTTCGGACACCATTCTATTACAAAGTTTAATCTCAGAGCATTGAACAAGTAAGCAATGACAGAAAAAATCTGAATACTCTTCCCCTGGATGGTTTGATGAAGACAAACACAACCGCAGAGGGTTTAACTTCAAGACGAGAGCTTCCTGGAGTAAACAGCACTAAACTTTATAAAGAGCTTATTCCCCATTCAGGATTCCATTGCAGAGAAAGGGCACAACTGTCAATCAAGGATCAGTGCATCCCCAAGAGGGTTACCATGGTAGCGCCACAGGGAGTCCAGAAGCCCTCTCTCTTTGACAGAGGAGAAGGGATTACGATCCACAATTACACAAATTTCCCAAATTCCATTCGCTACTAATTCTATTCTGTTTTTTATGTTAAATAACTGTTGTTCAACAATAAGATACCATAGAATTTAAGATTTTTCTTCTTTATCGCACAAGAAGCACAAAATGGCAGTTATTTCTGAGCAAAATGTTACAATAACTAAGAGAACAAAAAGTATCCAACCCATTTTACTGGTATTAAACAAGTATAAAAATGTAGTGCTAGACTTTTTTTCCTCTCTCTACATGGATTAAAAAAAAAAGATAAAAATAAGAACCTTGGTGATGTCAAAGCAAAATCAAGACAAAGGAAACTGTGTTAAATACATTTAGCAATGAAAACCCTAAAAAAGCAAATTGTGCTTCTTGACGTTTCAATGTATTCTGCTTAGATTAGATAACTCTGATGTAAGAATATTGCTATATTTCTATGTCTTCATAGCTATATTATAATTAAAAAAAAAAAAAAAACATTGTCGAAGTCACTACAGAAAAAGAACATTTCTCTCAAATCTCTCTAGGCTTCTAATGGGACTTCCTCCTAACCTGCTGTCAACTTCTTTTAGACCCAAAGGTTAATTGGCATTCAGCTCTGCGTCCCAGAGCAATGCTGAGACTTCCGTCGGTCCCCTGTGGGGTTCTTTCGAGTCTTGACCCTTCAGTCCTGTGCTCCTCATTAATTTATAAGCAAAGGTAATTAAGCCTATTAAAAACTGCCCACGGTGCTCACCTTTGCACATCTGGAGTCATGTGTGCTCAGTGGCTACAAACTTATTCTCATGGAGTAAAGCAACCCTGCTCACATCTACCTGTCTGAGGATGCAGAGCGACTAGCTGGGAAACAGTAGACCTGCTGAGCGCAGCTCTTTCGATTAAGCATGTTCTCCTTGGAGTAAAGACATCTATCATTGCCAAAGCAGCATTTCCATGAGTCTTGTTTGTTGAGGTAAATCGATGTGATTTCGCCACTCGACACATTTTTTTAAAAACCTCGTCTCAATAAATACACATAAGGTCAAGGAGAACAAAGGGAAACAAATCACTCACCGCAGGGACTAGCAGTTTCTTGACCTCTTCGACGGCTCTCTTGAGTTTGATCTCAGCACGGTTCTGAGAGTCTTCCACAGTGATGAGGACGTGCAGGTCTTCGTTCAGGTGTTCCCAGTTGGGCTTTCCTCTGTTTTGCTCTTCCTGTTCACAGAAAACAGAAGAGCTGTTTGAGAACCAGGGCTGTGCACCAACTCAATTCCTGAATTTGAATTGAGGCATCAAAGATGCAGAACTGCAATTCAAATTTGATTTCAAGTAAAAATTCATTTGACTGAAATTCACATTTTTAAGTAGAACATTTTTTAAAGTAGAAAGTCATTAGTAGAGATAGACAGACAGATCGACCGACAGAGCAATAGACAGAACAATAGATAGAATGACAGACAGAACAACAGATAGAACGTTAGATAGAACGACAGATAGAATAATAGAACAATAGATAAAATGATAGTACAATAGAACGACAAATAGACAGAACGACAGAACGATAGATAGATAAACAGACAGACAGATAGATAGAACAATACTGAACAGAGTGATGACAGATAAAACAATACACAGAATGATAGATCGATAGATAGATGATAGATAGATAGGGAGAGCGATAGATAGAATGATAGACAGATAGAACGACAGAACGACAAATAGACAGACAGACAGACAGATAGAACAATAAAAAGATAGAACGATAGATAGACAGATGATAGATAGATAGATATAGATAGATATAGAGCGACAGAACAATAAAATGATAGAATGACAGACAGATAGAATGATAGAACAAAAGAGATAGACAGAACGAAAGCACAATAGATCGACAGAACGCTAGATGGCTAGAACGCTAGATAGATGATAGATAGATGGATGATAGATAGAACGATAGAACAATAGATAGATGATAGACAGAACGATAGATAGAACGATAGAACGATAGATAGATAGATAGATAGATAGATAGATAGATAGAACAATAAAAAGATAGAACGATAGATGATAGATCGATAGATACAACGATAGACAGACAGAACGACAGAACGATAGATGTATGATAGACAGAACGATAGACAGATAGAACAATAAAATATAGAACGATAGATAGACAGACAGACAGATAGAACAATAAAAAGGCAGAATGATAGAATGATAGATAGATAGATAGATAGATAGATAGATAGATAATACATAGATGGATGATAGACAGAATGATAGAACGACAGAACAACAGATAGATAGATAGATA
>JAHKKF010527303.1:18797-30020 GCA_019740295.1 Labeo calbasu
CAGCTTTGAAATCACAGGAATAAATTAAATTTTAAAATATATTCTAATACAAAACAGTTATTTTAAAGTAAAATTTTCAATATTTTAAACTAAAAAAAAATATATATATATTTTAAAAGTAAAAACTTCAAAATTGTACTGTTTTTTGCTTTACTTTGGATCAAATAAATGCAGGCTTAGTGAGCAGAAGAGAATACTTTAAAAACTGTTTTTTTTTTTTATTTTACTGTTTAAAAATGTTTGACTGGTAGTGTATAATATAAATAATGTATTACAGAGAACCACAAACATGCAAATGTGTTGTTAAATGACTAAAATGTTAACTTGGAACTCCCAGTGGGTAAATATTTTAACTCAGAGGAGTTCAACTGACACACACACACACAAAAAAGTCATTTTTGATGTACCCTAAATTGGGGTACATTTGAGTATTAACAATCCTCAAAAAAAATAAAAAGTCAACCTGTGTGTACTCACCTTGTCTCATCAACATGACTTGGTGCTCATGTCGTGCAGCTTCCATTTCAGTCTCCAGCTTCTCTTGGGCCTCTTTGATGTTTCGATCAACCTGTTCGAACTGCTGCTTTTCCATTTCCATTAAGGCCTTCCAGCGCATAGCATACTCATATTCAAATGAGCCTGGCTGAGCGAACCGGGGTGGCTGCTCACGCTCTCTAATGGACAGACAGAGAAAGACATGTCAGTTTATGTATGTGGTGAGTAGCCATGTAATATATACACTTAAATGGTCATTGTCACAAAAATTAACAAGGTGAGAGCCTTCTGCTTTGCTCCTGATTAACTCTTCTTTATTTATGTAATATCCTATTATAAAGTCATAATTACCCACACCACTTTAAACAATCATTTTCTGTTAAAAAAAATTACTTTTTTTTTTTATAAGAGCACATCTACAAAAGCACATCTTTTAGAGCACATTTAGAAAAAATGATATTCACTACACAATATTCCATTACTTCTCCAGGTCTGAAAAACACTATTTTCAATATTACCATACTTTTATGAAACCTGGATAACCATTTGGTTGCACATTATGGTTACATACACAATGCATATGAGAACATGAACTCACTTGTGATATATTGCATTTTTATTAATAAGCCTCTCAGGAAGTCCCTCATCCTCATCAAGCTGCTCCATCGGCTCAACGGTAACAGGCCTTGGGAAACTTAGTTTGGGAAAGAAAGTTAAAAGTAAGCAAACCAACAACCATTAACACACAATTACTGATGAAAGCAGCATATACTTAGACTCACGCAGTGAGAAGAAAAGCTCCATCGCCACAACGGTCCAGAGCTTTCCTAGCAGAGGGTTTGTTAGCAAACTCCACAATGCCTTTACCAGTTGGCCTGCCACGATCATCGACAATAACAATGGCCCGTTCGATTGGACCAAACATGGAGAAGGCCTCTTCCAGGAGCTCATTGGACACAAACTGAGGCAGGTTCTTGACTGTCAGCGCAGCGCCGTGAGTGGCAAAGCGCACACGGATCTGGCGACCTCGGAACACGGCGTCATCCAGTTCTGCTTTTGCTATGTCCGCAAGAGTCTTTGTTTCCTAATGAGAAGAGCAAGCAAGTCAGCTTGCATACTTTTTAAACCTCAAATGCTTGTCTTGTCTCTGCGATGTGCATGCATAGTCTGTGTAATCCAGGTCAATACAGTTAGGGTATATCAAAAAACTCCCGTCTCGTTTTCATCTTCAGCGTCAAAATTGTCCTACATCGCTGTTTTACCATTTTTTTGTAAAGGGCGTTTGATCTTCTTTGCATGTTCACTTTGTAAACACTGGGTCAGTACTTCTGCAGCGATGCAAGATGATTTTGATGTTAGGGAAGAAAACTAGTTTTTCGACATACCCTAACTGTCTTGACCAAATAGAACAGGAAAAAAAAAAAAAAGTTCACACAGGCTTAGTATATAAACTGTCAATTTGTTTCAAACTTGGGGGCACCATTGAAGTCCATTACATTGAGATAATTCCTGGATTTTTTTCCCTCCCTCAAGAAACAATTTCTCATCAACTGAAGAGAGAAAGACATGAACATCTTGGATGACGGATCAAGATACGTTTTCTGGAGAAGCAAAACGATGCGTCTTGTTTTATGAAAGACTGATAAAAATGAAGTACGTTTATAATTCAAACAAGAACAAATGTGACCATGGACCACAAAACCATACATAACTGACCTGAAAGCTGAATAAATAAGCTTTCCGTTGACGTATGTTTTGTTAAGATAAAGACAGTATTTGGCCAAGATAAAACTATTTGAAAATCTGGAACCTTAGGGTGCAAAAAAATCTAAATATTGAGAAAATCACATTTAAAGTTGTCCAAATGAAATTCTTAGCATAATGCATATTACTAATCTAAAATTTAGTTCTGATATATCTACAGTAGGAAATTGACAAAATATCTTCATTGAACATGATCTTTACTTAATATCCTAATGATTTTTGATCCACAAAATGTATTTTTGGCTATTGCTACAAAAACAGTGCATGCAACATTCAATGCTATGACTATCAATTGAAGATTTTCTGCTTCAATTTAATACCTCTTTAAGCTTTAATTGCGGAAAACCAAATTTAGGCTTTTTAAAACTCTGATATAAATAAGATCTTCAGCTTTAATTTAACAAAAAACAATGCAGTTTTGGTTATGAACAGACTTTGCCAGCTCAGTCAACCACATTCACTCTCTGCATCATTTCAGGGTGAAGCCTGATCAAACTCACCAGCCTGATGAAGCCAAAGCCTCTTTCCTTGTTGATGAAGATCTCAGAAGGTTTTCCATACTTGGAGAAGAGCTTCTCCACATCCTCCTCTGTGGTTCCAGTGGGCAGGTTCCCCACAAACAGCCTGCTCCTCTGTGTGTAGGTCTTCTCACCTGGCTTCCTGAAGTTCTGCAGGTCTATAGTGAAAGCAGCATCTGCAGGAGAGAAGGTTCAGTCAGTGAATTGTGCAGAATATAAAGATTTGTGGCATAAATGCTTTTCAGCCCATAACTGCTGCTTACTGGGGCTACTCTGCTCTCCAGCATCAGTGTGTTGTCCATTGCTGTCGGCTCCTGAAGGCTTCCTCTGCTGGTCCTGTTGGGGGTTGGGCTGCTGTCGGGGTGGGCCGTGATTCTGCTGCTCTGAACGGGGTCCTCTGTTTCCTTGCATCTATTAAGGCAAATAAACATCATTACCAACTTGATTTGGCTGATTTTTAAAACCTGAGATTAAGGCTCATTTAAAATTGTAAGCCATGATGGACGTTGTTCTGGCTGCTCTAAGAGAATTCAGTGACATTACAGCATCCTTTAATTGCACATTTGGTGAAATGCTTAATGGCAAAATCTACACTGGTCTTACACATGAACAAAAGACAATGAAAATCAACGAACTGTGAATCTGATTACATTATACAATAAAACAGCCTAACAGATCTTGAAAATATGAGTATTTTTATCACTGTTATTTCAAATGTTATTTGAATTATACATTAAAGAAGAAATAAGATGCATATTTAACGTCCAATGCATTTGTGTTTTAACAGTTTTCATTAAGAACGTGATTTATTTATTGGTGTGTGCAATTTTATGTCTTTGTTTTCAACGATTGTTTGATTCTTCGTTATGTACGCTTACGTATGCTTTGTTCACGGTTAAGATTTCAAGCTTGAATTATTATTATTAGTGATTATAGCTTAGTGCATGCATTTTTACATTATTAATCGTATGATTTCTTCATTAGCGAGCGTGTATGGGTTTGCAAAGCTGAGCCGAGCCGAGCCAGACCGATACACTCAACACGGCAAATACCCCGGACTCGTCTCCAGCTCATATGCACTAACACATTCATTTATAAATAAGAGCATGCATTATAAGAATAGAATATAAAAGAAATACAAACGTCTAAATACCTTTTATACGAGTGTTTAATCCGCTTCAGCAACACACGCAGCGTTGATCACAAAGAGGAGAGGGGCTGAACGACGTACAGCTCAACCTGCTTCCTGATCTAACTGCTCATTGGCTGGCGCAGGGTTTTCCGGCGTACGCTCTGACGCTTTCGATTGGTCAATTCCACGTCAATAAAATGACGTTTACATGTTCCAAAGGTTTCATTGGATGTCGTCGTTTTTAAACCCAGTTACATAGGCCAAATTAGTTGTTTTATGTAGGAAATGACGAAAAAAACAAGTTTGTGAGCGGCGTGGAATGAGAAATGCTAATAAAAAAAAAAAAATTGGGAGCTGCTGGCGCCGACAAGTGTTGAACAAAGGAAGCGCAATTAACAAAACCAGTGTCGATTTCAATTAAAAGAACCAGTTTACACTTTTTATCTGGTCATGCTCAGTCACCTAAACTTTTTGAATTATATTTTTATTATTTACCTAATGCCAAGAACTTTATAAGTACAGAAATGAGTAACTGAGGTAAGGGATTGAGAGTTATTTCAGATGAGTATGCCAAGTTTATTTTTATATTTGTTAACCTTCCTTTGACTTTTATATATCATATACATTCCTGAAATTTTATCTAATAGGACAGAAAGTGAGACAAACCAACCGATACCATAAATCGTCACGGAACGAGTAGTGAACAAAGAAGCGTGAAGAAAGAAGAAACTACCTAATATGATCTCCATTTCTATCAAATAATACCTAATATACTAATACATATACAACGGGAAAATTAAAATGTAATGTATATCAGAAATTACCCATATAATAAATGTTCCTGATTAAATTACACTTATTTCTAAGACTAAATGGTACAATGTGTAGTGCCACCAAAAAAATAAATAAGTAAATAAAATAACTTTTTAAAAATAAATTCCAGTCAGAGATGACCGCTTGGAAAGTTTGTATATGACACAGAGTGTAGTCAAATAGATAAGCATATTCAGCATGTATTAAAAATAAACCTAGAAAAATAAATTACTGTCACAAAAAAATAACTGTAACAATGGCCATATCCGATCACAGATCCGTTCTCCACATTCCTCCAAGGCATGTAAATGAACAACTGTGACAAGAAAAAACAAGCCATGTCTGCTTCTGCTTTGAATCCAAAATTTAAAAATAGACCATTATTATAACTTCTATTCACCAAAACATCTTACAGAAAACATGACCAATGAAAACCAAATACAGTAGTACTATTACCACAGGTTTAGTCAGCTAAAAAAGTCTCTCAGTTCCACAAACCATCAATTATTTAATCTGTTTTGTCAGTTTATTTCCTTTATTCTCCGATAAATGTGAAATCAAATGAGGCCAGATTGGAAGTCTGTTAATACTTTCTGAGTTTGACTCTCTTTGCTCCTTCCTTATAATCCTCCAAGGTGAGTTTGTAGCCCCAGTGCTGCAGAGTCTGTCTGACCACTGGGGAAACAGTGGGGTTGTCATAAGCACAACCGGACCGGACCACTTTTGTGATGAGATTATTTCGCCACCGACCTTTGACCCCTGCGCATTTGGCCCAGCGACTGATCTGGCGTGCGTCGTCCTCTGTTCTCCTGCCCTGGTAAAACCTGCAGAAAAGACAGAAGATGAGTGTGTGAATGAGTCAGTCTTCAGTGTCACATGATCCTTCAGAAATCATTCTGATATGTTGATTTTTTGCTTAAGAAACATTTCTTGTGATCAGTGTCGAAAGCATTTTTTTAAAGCAACAGCGTAATTTTGTGCAACTTTCCAGTCACTTCAGTTTCAATTTAATGCGTCCTTGCTGAATAATTTTTTTTTTTTTTTTAATGCAAACTTTTGAAAGGAGTTGCAGCAGCACTTGCCTGCAGTACCACTGGAACCAGCCATATGGATCCTGGGGCACAATCCACCCACTACTTTCCCACATCTCTAGACTGCCTCCACATTTTACATTATAGATGTTCACGTTTTCCCTGTACACGGATGAAGCCACCTGAAACAAAAGCAAATCATTTAAAAAACATAACAATGAAAACAAAAAAACTCAGGGGTATAAGACCTGCTAATAATTGAAAAGTTTCAATTATTTCTCAAATACATGCATATAACAGCAGCTCCAAGTTGGAGCTGAATTCAGCTCTGAATGATTGCTGGCTTGTGGCAATGTAACTGTTATCAATGATTCATTCATTTTTATAAAGTGCAAGCAAGGTCTTCTGGCTTCATAAATTTCATGGTTTTCCATTTTGCGTGAGAGTCTCGTCACATGCTCATAGCCCTGAGCATCAAACTAAAGGCATAAAACCACTCAAATGACCAGTTAATCTGCTGACATAAAATAAAAAGAGGCGTATATAAAAATAAAAATAACAGTAGATATGTAAAAATAATATTATTGATGATAATAAAAAGAAGTACTAATACACAACAGTCTATCAACTGAGGTTTGCACTGTGATCTACAATCAAAGTGGAATGAGTCAGTGGAATAAATCATACACACAAAGGGAGTCTCTTATAGACAGTCATCATGAAAATGTTTGTTAACTTTTATAAAAGCATTTACTATTAAAATGTAATGATAATGATTAACACCTGTTTAGAGATGTTTAGTCCATTCAACCATTCTTTGGGAAGCTCCTGCCAAACATCTTTGTAATGTTGCTCTGTTAAAACACACACACACACACACACACTTTTGTGAATACTAAGATTTACAGTTGAGCGCATAACAATTGTTAAACATTTGAGTGCATAATCAGCCTTTCTGACTACCAAAGATGCAGAAATGTTGGTAATAATAATAATTGTAGGAGCTAAATGTAATTTTTTAACCACTAGATGGCGGTGTGGGATGGGAGGAGTTGGTGTAGGTCATAGGACATTTAAACCTCATGATTGTGATTGTGTCCGTGAACAGGTGGCGGGAATACATCACATATATCTATGTGTTTTTATTGTAAACCGCCTTTCTTTAATTAAACAAGCAAAGTAAGAGACGTATTCGGTGTGGACAATGACTTTATTTCCAACTGACGAGTAAAGAACATTTCATCACCTGTTCCTGGGTGGATAGGAAGCCGCAACAATAATAATAATAAAAAAAGTCTGAATCAAATCACAAGTACTTGTTAAGACTTTTTAAGTGGTAAGTAAACTAAACAACAGTTCTGACCCATAAAAAGTACTTTACTTAAATTGGTCAAAATCTACTACAGTTATGCACTGTTTTCCTTCCCGTAAGAGTGGGTGTGGCCATTTGTAAATTTCATAGGTCTGGCTTCTGGTCTCATCCACTTCCAGCTATTTTAAGCTGTACAAAACAGCTTGTTTTGCTGCTTGATATTGCAAATTGTTGTGACTTACCATGTTATTTTAATGTATTAAAAAACAATTTTACCATTTACTGCATGTTCCTATTCTTCTCGTTATATAGCGGATAATGAACCATAAGTCTCACCCATAGGCTTACTTCCGCTTTGAAGAAAAAGGTGGATACATTTCCATAAGTATTTACCACCAGGCAATTTTGTATTTAGTATATGCACCTTTGGAAGCAATTACAGTCAGGTCTCTATCAGCTTTGTATATTTTCCAACTATCCCAACTGATCAAAGCCAAAATGCTCAAACTAAGTCAGGTTGCAGAAAGATATTTAGTGGACAGTTGTTTTTAAAATAATAGTTCAAAATAGCATCAAAAAAGAAAATTACATCGTTTGCTCATCAAGTGATCATCTACAGTGAATGAGTCCAAACAGCTGATAAAAGCATCACAATAATTCACAAATAATCAACTTCCCATCCCAACAGACTCCAGTCCGTCAGTTAACATCTTGTGAAGTGAAAAAAGAAACAATCTTGTTTGTAAGAAACAAATCCATCATTAAGGTGTTTTAAATTTAAACCATCATACATGATCCATAATAAAGCTTTCTCCAGTGAAATAGTCCCCTGGGGTCCTCTCACATCAAAATCACCAACATATTTATTTAAACTAGTTTTGTAATGTTTTCGCTTGTAAACTCTGCTTGATCTGTGCATATTTCTCACTTGATTGATATATCTAACTTGATGAGATGCCTTTTTCACTGGAGAAAGTAATATTATAAATGGAGGACTCTATATTAGCTGGAAGCAATGGTCTGAATTTAAATATTGGTATATTGTGTGTTTTTCATCAGCCGTTTGGACTCCCATTCACCGAAGAGAATTCACTGGTGAACAAGTGATGCTAAATTTCTTCAAATCCGTTTTAATGAAGAAGCAACAGTTATTGGCTTACACCAAGCATGGCATTTAGTCTGATTACCAAAAGCTCAAATCTGGTCTCATCAGGCCATAGTTTCTCACATGCCTTCTGGTAAATTGTAGATGTCATACAAATTTTTAACAGTGGGTTTCTCTTTGCCATTCTGCCACAAAATTGACTGGTGAAGCACCCAGACAGCATTTGTTTGTTGCAGCCAATCTCAGATATTAGAGCATGTAACATCTCCAGAGTTGTTTCCTCTCACCAGTTATGTCACAATACTGACTCACCAAGAGATCTCAACTAACTATTTATGTGACTTTGAAAAACAACTGGCTGTAACAGTGGTTACTGAACTTTCATATTGAAGGTGGTAAATAAGAAAGAAAGAAAGAAAGAAAGTACAAAAAAGAAGAAGAAGGGGATAATTATATTTTATATTATATTTTATAGACACTGTACGTGTTTTGAAATTCAATAACAACAAAAAAATCGACCAATTTTTAATAATTATTTAACAAAGCATGTAAAGTCTCTGTTGTGCAATATTTGTAGCTAACAAGATCTGATCACTGTGAGACATACTTGTGATACTGGAGTAGATGGGCCTGAAATAGGTACCCCCAAAACTGCCTGCCTGTAAAACCTCTTTAGGAGTCATGTTAGGTGTGAACTCTGGGTGATCTGCAACAACAGAAAAACAAAAAAATAGTCAATGAATAAATGAAGGAATAAATTACAAGCCTATACCACAACATTTTCTTAAGTTCACCTTTAAACACAAGTTGTCCTTTATCGTTCTTCTTTATTTCAGATGTATTTTTGCCACCATCTGAGTTGTTTTTCTTATCATCCTCAGACCGCTCTGTTGAGTGGGCAGATTTATTTTTTTTCCCTTTGTCCTTGTCTTTGCCAGAAAGCTTTACTTTGGTTTTTGTAGAGTCAGCTTTACCACCGACAGCTGAGGATCAGAGAAAAACTCATTACAAAAACACAATCTCTAAATAATTTTGCTAACCTAAAAGGGCTTCATCTCTGAAATGTAAATATAAAATATGTGAAGGCTGCGATAAAAGTGCTAGAAGTCATGTGATTGGTGCAAACACCTCTATTGTGCTGAATGGCTCATTATCCTGTCAATGCAATAATGCCTACCCTATTATGTGCTCCTAGTTATTATAATTGGCTGATTACCCTGTCCACACAATAATACATACCTCTCATGCATGCTATTGGTGGGCAAATCAAATCAGTTCAATGGACAAACTAATTGCAATGTGAACAAATCAACTAGTCAGATCACTTTCGACCACATCCAAATTAAATTTACTTGAGATGGCTTGAAATATCCACAGCCCTTCAAACGACAAGCCAAATGGACAAAGTTTGAATTACATGAAGATATATGAGTGAACGTGGGGAATTCAGCACTAGTGTCAGTAAAATTAGTAAAACTGCAGCTGCCGTGCAGCCATTATGACACTTGAGCTGTTACTGACAGAAGTTACTGTCTCTAATGGCCTTAAAACAAGATCAGTGACCTACCCCAGATAGCACATGTACGTCTGCAAGATGTCTGTTAAAGATCGCTTGATCTGGAAAACAGACATTCTAAAACATAAACATCTTAAAGACATTTAATAAACGTCTGCTTGACATCTGATAGAAATGTCCTATAGAGGTCTCGCAGATGAGCAAACACTCTTCCTGATGTAAATGCAGATGTCAAATAGACGTCTCCAAGATGTATATGTGCTATCAGGGACTAATTACAAAAGTTAAACAACATTTAGTAGTAACAGAAAAAAACTACAATAAATATTAGAAATATTAAAATATATTTATTTTAGTTAATAAAAATGTAAACAGCATTACATAATGCGCCTTATATTTAGTTTTAATAAATAGTGTGCTAGTATAGTATACAGTATATAGTACAGTATAGTATAGTATAGGATGTTTGTTGATAATATGAAGCAAAAGTGAAAAAGTTTTGAAAACGCAGTTCATAAACGTAGTATATAAACGTAGGTTAAGTTCACCAGCGCTGATGCCACAAGAGATAGATAGATACATAGATAGATACCGTCTGTTTTGTGCACTGCGCCGCTCGTTCCCTCGTTTTTGTCTTTTATTTTCTGTCTCTTCTTTCCAGGCGCCTTTAAATCAACCGGACCTGCTTTTCTTTTCATCTTCTTACTGTTTCTTTCATTCTCCTCTCTCATGTTTGAATGACTTTTGTAACTGAAGCAAATTGGTTTAATGAGAAATAGGTTATAGACACAAGGACACTTTGCTTAGAAAACGAGTAAAGAGTCAACTAATAAGCTACATAATCCTACTACATAAACTGTTGCTCCTTGACAACCGCCGATTCCGCGTTTATGCAACACGGTGTAGTGCGCATGCGCGCAGAGCACAGGCTTTCCTGACTGATCTTTAACGAATCAAGCCAACGTAATTCATATGAAAAGCGACTCAGTGCAGGTGTTTCTTAATTAATTTGAACATATCGAATCTAAGCACTTGTTTTCCCAACGAGACCTTAGCCAAGTCAATACCAATAGTTTGTAAATCTGCCATATAGACATTCCTTAAGATAGTACAGCAGCTCATTTATCCACTTGCAGATTTCTGCTATAAAAGGTTTTCTCAATTTATGATAATTCATTTTGGAGATTTTAAGATTCAGATCTTAACATTTTATTTTAACTGCTTAATTGTAATATTAATGTTATGAGAGTTTGTATTCTGTACCAGGATACAGCTGAGGTCAGAAGTTTACATACACCTTGCAGAATCTGCAAAATGTTAATTATTTTACCAGAAGAGGGATTATACAATATGCATGCTATTTTTTGTTTAGTACTGATCTGAATGAGATATTTCACATTAAAAGACATTTACATGCAGTCCATAGGAGAAAATAATAGTGCTGATCCTTAAGAAGTAAAATACAATGCATTAAGAGCCCTGAATTTAAGGATCAGGGTAAATTTCACTTATTTTGTTTTCCGGTAAAACATGCAAA
>JAHKKF010527303.1:30070-50749 GCA_019740295.1 Labeo calbasu
AAAAATATGATATTTAGGCAAAATAAGACAAATGTACACATCCTCATTCTGTTCAAAAGTTTACACCCCTGGCTCTTAATGCATAATTTTTTCTTCTGGAGCATAAATGAATGTTTGAACCTTCTGTAATAGTTGCATATGAGTTCCTCACTTGTCCTCAGTGTGAAAAGATGGATCCCAATATCATACAGTCTTTAATGGAAAGGGTTCAAATAAGCAAAAATGCTGAAAAACCAAATAATGTTTTGGGACCTGAAGGATTTTTCTGAGGAATAGTGACAAACAAGGGACTCATGAATAACTATCACAAAAAAAAAGAAAGAAAAAAAACACAGCTGTGGATTATTCAGGTAACAACACAGTATAAAGAATAATAAAGTATGTAAACTTTTGTTTGTCTATCTATCTACATATCTGTCTGTCTGTCTATGTATCTATCTATCTATCTGTCTTAGCTGTCTTAGCAGTCTTAGCTTCTTGCTTTGTTCAAGCTGATATTTGTGAATCTTGTTCACTCCGAGAAACTTCAATAATACTATTTTTACAGCGTAGGCAGTGGATGCCTCTCACACTAGGCAACTTGGCAGTATTTCTGATGGCGGCCCTTTCTGGTCTGTATGTGTATATGAAACAACTTTTAACAAAAGAGTTAGAAAGAAGACTATTAGCATTCATATAAACAGATACTGGTAACTGACTCACAAAATAAACTTTATCACAGAGTTCAGAGTTTATTCAGAGAAAGCTGAGACTCTTCTGACACATTTGCAGAAAGAAGAATGACACGAAGACTAAAACGCTGGTTCGACAGAACCGGAAGACTCTACTGAGAATTGACTGACATTGTACACTGGTGTGGAACGTTCAAGCGCTTTGCACAAGACAGAAATTTATTGGCATAGAATTGTAAACAGGACATGAGACACCTACAGGCATGAGCTCGTGGTTGTTTATGATGCCTGATTCACTGCATTTTTTACATTATAGAATATTTGCATAAATTCCTGTTCCCAGAAGAAATTGCTGTGATTGGAATAATATAGCCTCTCTCTCAAGCATTTCCTATAAAGCTTGCACTCGCTACCACATTGTTACAACAGTGTGTATGTAAATATAAATTATTTTTAGCTACAGATTGTTTTCTGTTCAGCTGTCCCAGCTCTCTCATGTCAGGATGCCATTGTTTATATGTGGCCTGCCATTGTTGGTCAGCTTGACTGTTGCAGGCTCATTATTCATAGCCAAGCATATGTAAATTTGTTCTAAATTAACACATAACAATGAAACTGTTAACATCATACACCAGCAAGTGTGTGTATTTGTGTGGGCGGCTGGTTGAATGGATTCAAGGTTAATTACTCGTGTGAAGCAGAAAAGATTATCTTATGTAGTACATCAAATCATTCATATTGGATGTATAATTTAAGTAAAGGCTAATTTTCTGACTTACACTATCACTACTAAGTTTTTGAACAGTAAGATTTTTAATGCTCACCAAGCCTGCCTTTATTTGATCTTAAGTACAGCAAAGAGAGTAAAATTTTGATATATTATTACTATTTAAAATAACTGTTTTCTATTTGAATATATTTTAAAATGTATTTTATTCCTGTGATTTCAGTGCTGAATTTTTAGCATCATCACTCCAGTCACATGATCCTTCAGAAATCATTCTAATATTCTGATTTGCTGCTCAAATAACATTTATGGTTATTATTATTATTATTATTATTATTATTATTATTATTATTATGTTGAAAACAGCTGAGTATAATTTTTCAGGTTTCTTTGATGAATAGAAAGTTCAGAAGAACAGCATTTATCTAAAATAGAAATCTATTGTAACATTATAAATGTCTTTATCATCACTTTTGATCAATTTAAAGCATCCTTGCTAAATAAAAGTATTCATTTATATAATTACGTTTCAAAAAAAATAAAAATTAAAATAAATAATAATAATAATATGTTGGCTCCAAGCTTTTGAATGGTATGGTGTATAATGTTGCAAAATCTTTTTATTTTAGAGAAAAGTTGATCTTTTATATCTTTCTATTCATCAAAGAATCCTAAAAAATGCACTTAACTGTTTTAAATATTGATAATAATAATAATAATAATAACAAATGTTTATTGAACAACAAATCAGAATATTAGAATGATTTCTGAAGGATCATGTGACACTGAAGACTGGGGTAATGATGCTAAAAACGTTAAACCTGCACCTTTTAATGTTTTTATTTCGACAAAAATAAATCTAATCGAATTAATTCTGTAAAAACAGATCGAATACAACAGAATATGAAATTAAATAGTCCAATACAATTGAAACAAAACATACATTTCTCGGTGGAGGTTTGTCGCTTACAACCCAAATTGTTCTTTGGCGTCGCTAGCCAAAAGTCGTCTTTTTAGTCAACTTTTTAAAATTAAAATGAATATAAGCAATTTATTTTAATTGTGGTGAGTTAACCTATGAAGTATATAAATTTAGATGTATGATACAAATCCTTACCGAAAGCTCTCCAGCTGCAAACTGTTGCTATGGTTACTTTTAAGCCAACGCGAGTCGCGACTTCGCTTCGCTAACTTTTCTGATTACCTGAACATTTTAAAATGTATAATATACATAATTATAATATATGTATGTAGCCTATATTATAATTTTGGATATCAGAATACCATTTATAAACCTCCACACTCATTTTGAACGGTTCGCAGAGGTGGTGGACTAGATTGAATCCCAAACTCGTCACGCTAATCGCTGCTCGGTTTGGCGCTGAACAGCTGACTGTGCGCTGGAAGAGAGACCAAGAGGCTCCGGGTGCAGGGGATGCGACGCAGACAACCGCTGATGTCTGTGCCGTGATGTGTGTGGCGTCTGAGCAACAGCCCGGAGTGTGTGTGTGAGTCACTGTGATCCGAGGTGACAATCGAGATAACTGTGGGGCTGGCAATGCACCGACTACTAAACATGCATTTGAATTTAATGGGAGCTACTGGGAAATTCGAAGAGATTCTGCTGTGACAGCTGTCGTGCGATGGAAGTTATATAAAAACGGGTTTACCTTGCATTAGATGAGTGCTCAGTGATATTTTATAAGTGGAATGGATTGGTTATATTTTCGAGAAGGTGAATACCTGTTCGTGCCAACTTTGCCTTTTTTCCTTGAAGAGTGGATCAAAGGAGAAACTTTAATGTGGCGTTACGCTGGTCCCTGAGAATGGCGTTGATGAAGGCGAACTTAAGCTGTCTGGAGAGTATATCCCGGGGAAACAACTGCCTCCCCGCCAGGAGCACGTCTCCCGGTGTAGCGGCCACCCTCGCCGGCGTGCTGATCTTCACCACCGTGGCTGATATCGTTGGGAATCTGCTGGTCATCCTGTCCGTGTACAGAAACAAGAAACTCAGGAATGCAGGTACGAAGAGATACAGAAAATGTATTGTCACACAAATATCATACTTTTTTGTAGCTTTTATAGATGAGATTATTTTATTTACATGATAAATTAAATGATTTGCATCTGTAGAGTTAAAAGCATCTAAATATACTGGAGTTAAAGCAGTGTTGGATTTTCATGTTGGCTGAAGTTGTTCCCAGCTGCTGGTGGTGAGAGTTCAACATGAATCATATTTTATTTCAGTTGATAGTTGTTTTTAATTACACTATGGGAATAGAAGGTACATTGGTCATAGCATGCAAAATGTCATTTCATATTATATCAAAACATCAGCCACATGCTTTTCTCTGTGTTTTCTGTGTTTTCATGCATCCTTTTCCCCAGAATTATATAAGAGACACCAGCAAAACATGGCTGTCTTTTTTGTTGTGCAACAACACAAGATGTTAAATGGCATAGTAACTTTTCATGTTTTGATGTGCAAAGAAGTGTCAGGAGAATGTAACCCAAGGCATGATCACTTCAACAGAAGCACGTCAGCAAACAACTCATTTTACAGGGCTTCATTTTATACTGCAGGCAGTGTGATGAACAGACAATTACTAGATATGTGAGACTGTTATAGGGCTGCGAAAACATAAAACGCACACACAGTCTTACCAGCAGTCACACATACAGTGATGTCCAAAAGTCTGATACCTTCATTGAAGTTCTTGTTTTTTTAATAGACCAAAGGCACAATGAATTTGAGAATTGCTTGGTATTTGAACTCCACAAGTTTGTGTACAACCTGCATATTTGAAAATATTGCAAAGAGCATGTGTGCATTAGTGGTGGAAAATCTGACTTTTTGTGCAGTGAAGTTCACATGTTCAATGTTCCAAATTTTATTATTTGACTAGAAATAGTACAGAATCTTTCTTATTCATTTTACAACATAAAAAACTGAAACTTTAACTATTAGATTTTGTCAATTTGACCTTTTTATATTTGTTAAAGGACCTGTTGCTTGTTACATTGTCTCTCTTTGCATGTAATCTTATACAGGTGAGAGTGAGAGTGCAGAGCTCTGCCCGCGAGGGGTAGATATCTCTATCGATTTCACTGTTATAAGGGATATTTCATGTGATTACGCTGTACTAGGTATGAGAATGACTATGATCTGAGCAGGGCAGACAGAAACTGAAAAGATTCAATCAGAGCTGAAGTGCCGTCATCAGACACACTCTCAAAAGGGTCTTTGTTGGCATGATTCCATGAAAATCCTTTAACATCCATGTAACCTTTCCATTGCTCAAAAGGTTGTAGTGGAAAAAGGTTCTTGATTTGAATTGGACTGAAAGGTTCTTTGAGAAACCCAAAATGATTATTCTATTGCATCACTAGGAAACCCCCTCTGGAACCTTTATTTTATTGAGTACAGTGTGCTGTTTACACGTGTTTAAAGCGTTCTGGAAGATGAGATTTTCTCATGATTTGAAGACAGTGGTTAATGGTCCATGATGGGACCACAGAAGGGAGTTATGAGATCTGCATCAATCATAATGAGAAAATAATGCTACAGTGTGGACAGTGTAGTTCTCTTTGCATATTCCTGTCATCAGACCGTTCCAGTCTCTGCAGCTGCTCCTAACTGTTTTGGCAGCATGTCGAAATGTCGCTGCCTCATATCATGCAGTGTTTTCCCAGACTGCCCTGAGCCATGGGCTACTTGTGTGTATGTTTACAAAAGGAATGGAGATCCAGCATTGCGCAGAGACATCCATGTCCTGACAGAGATGGACAAAGACACGCATGATCAGTGTCTGCACGTACTGCGCCGGTTTCATGTCAATGTTCAAGATGAGTCAGTGAGGTTGTTATAAGGATGATTTGGAATGTTAGAACTCTGTAACATCAGAATCCTGTGCGTGATGGTGGGAATGGTCGAATGCCGAAAAGAGAAGCATGCAATCTGCTTGTGCAGTTTTAGTGCTTGCTTTTTATATTTCTATTTATGGGCTTTAATGCCTTTAAGCACAGGACAAGTAGAGGGAGACAGGAAACCATTGGGTACAGAGACAGTGGGATCAGGACAATGACACAGGCTGTTTATTTGTAGTGGGCATGTGCACTGCTCACTGTTGTTCTTTGGAATGACAATTGAATGCACTAAAAAATTCTAAAAACAATAATGGTAACTGCTAGAAATTACATAATAATGTTATGTACATTTTGATCCATATATTATAAATATTAATGTTTTTTTAAAATATGTTTATGCTCATCAAGGCTGCATTTATTCAATCAAAAATACAGAAAAAACAATAATACTGTGAAATATTATTACAATTTAAAATAGCAGTTTTCTATTTTAATATGCTTTAAAATCGAATTTATTCATGTGATGCAAAGCTGAACTTTCATCATTAAAGACTTATATTGATTTCTGTTTTGAATAAATGCTGTCTTTTTAACATTTTATCAGAAATAATCACTTTTTTAATCAGTTTAACACATCGTTGCTGAAATAAAAAAATTCTAAAAAAAAGAAAGAAAGGACTGACTCCAAAATTTTAAATGGTAGTGTATTGTTACAAAGGTTACTATTTTAAATAAATGCGGTTTTTTAAACTTTATATTCAAAAATAGTCCTGAAAAAAGTGTCACAGGTTCTAAAAAATATATCAAGCAGCAACTGTTTCCAACACTGATAATAAATCAGTATACTAGAATGATTTCTGAAGGATCATGTGACACTGAAGACTGGAGTAATGGCTGATGAAAATTATACTTATTTTATGAAAATTAAACAATATTACTTAAGGATGTAGCAATATAAAAATCTCATTATTCAATAAATTCTTCATATGAAGTCCACGATACAATATTATTTGCGAAAAAACAAAACAAAAAAAACAATTAAAACTTGAGTTTGTACATTTTAAAGTTAAATTATTCTATCTTATGCTCTGAGTTCAAAATTAAGAGCTCCAACCGATGTTCTTAACTACGAAAAAGTCAGGAAAAAGTCATTGAATTGACTGAACCCTCTTTTTAGTTGTGGTATACTGTCTCAGTCTAAATTACATTCACACTGGTGTTTTAGGAAGCCAAATAATATCGTAATATCATTGCACCTGCTGCACCCATGGTACGGCAGCAAAGTTCCTTGATTATTACACCGGAATGAGAATATAGTTCCTAGCCATATCAACCTAAAAAAATCGCAACTTTTCATTTTCCGCCGGTCTTAGTACTCGATGTAACTACAGAAGAGTCAAGTTTTAAATAGGAAAAACATCGAAACTCTTCGGTCATTTTTGAGCGAGATGCTAACGGTCTAATCAGATGCAATGATCTATGCTAGGCTATGCTAAAAGTGCTACCGCCAAAGCCGGAGATCGGCTGAATGGATTCGAAAACGGTAAAACTCAACTCTTTAACTCTAGGGGAGCTGGAAAATGAGCCTATTTTCAAAAAATAGTGGCATTTTCCTTTAAGCCATGTTGTGCTTTCGGATTAAGTTTGTTTGACAGATACTGTGCCAAAGCATAATGGCCCAAAACACAACTTGAAAGACCTTTTATGTTAGAATAAGAAGTTTAAATATATTTTAATAACTGCCCTTTTTGAACAGATCTCTTGTGTTCAAAGACAAAATGACCACAGGCAGATAATAATTTTGTTGCAAATTAATTTGTTATCCATGTGTAAATAAATATTTTATTTAATTAAAAAAAAAAAAAATTATATTATAGTCAAGATATAAACTTGCACTTACTGTATTAAGAAGAAAAACAAGCCTTGTATATGGCTTTGCAAAAACAGCACTAATATGTTAAGATATATGACTTTGAATTTTGGCTGGAGGACACTAAAAACCGCAGTCCTCTCTTTCCTTTATCTCTCAGCTCAGCCTGTTTCTACAGCCGTCAGGTTTAGTTTTGGGGCTGTGCACGTTCTGGCAGCCTGAATTGGGTTTAATCAATATTCCTTTACCCCCTTCCTCTGGCCCATCTTTAGACTAGAGTGGTGATTGATAGCTTTTTAATGTCCAGCATCAGTTGGCGTTCCCACACGCTGTTCAGGAGATTCTGGAACATATTAGATCTGCCAGAGTCAAGCATCCCAACCTGTCTGAATCATCACAAATGAAGTAGAAAAATGGTCTCTTATGCTCACCAAGGCTGCATTTATTATTACAATTTAAATAGCTGTTTTCTACTGTAATATATTTTAAAATGTCATTCATTCCTGTGATGCAAAGCTGATTTTTTAGCAGCCAATACTCCAGTTTTCAGTGTCACATGATCCATCAGGAATCATTCTGCTGATTGGCACTTAAGTAACTAAAAAAACAGCTGTAAAAAAACAACGTAGAATTTTTGTGGAAACGGAGATATTTTTTTGGGATTCTTTAATAATTAATTTTTCAACATTACCATTTGTAATAATGTCATATTTGATCAATGTAAAGCATCCTTGCTGAATAAAAGTAAAAACTAGCAATTAAAGCAATTACTAAAAAACTCCCTGACCCCAGAGATTCAAATGACCCTGCTACCGTGCTGATGGGAGGGCATTAAAATTTTCACGATTGAAAATTTTCACTTCTGCATTTCAGTGGCTCCATTAGCAGCACCAGCACACTGCAGTTCGTCCATTACGCCTCACCTGAAATAGCAGCAGTGGTTGGCATTGGCACACACTCAGGGCCGCTGATGGGCAGATGGCTTTCAGAGGAGAGGCAATGAACTACTCTCAGTGTAGTAATACTCACAGATGGTTAGTGAAGGACGGCATGACAGTATTAGAATTCTCTGCTCTTGCTAAGGCAAGCATTCTGTTGCTTCTAAGTAAAGCAAGGTATTCAAACAACCCCTAACTTTAGTCAAGGGTGGCCAACTGTACTCCTAAAGAGCTGCAGACTTCCAACCTGCACCGTCATTTTACAATAAACATAATTTATCCACCTTAATTTTCCCATAAGAGCGGGCGCAGCCATTTGTAAATTTTATGGGTCTGCCATGCGGTCTCATCCGCGTCCAGCTATGTTTAGCTGTACAGAACAGCTCATTTTGCTACTTGATTTCGCAAATTGGTGTGTCTTACCATATTATTTTAATGTGTTACCTTAATTATGAACACACTGGTTTGTAGTGCAAACAGGTTTACGTTTTACTGCTCATTGTTATTCTTCTCGCTATTTCCCTATAGCGGCTAATAAACCGAAAGTCTCGCCTATAAGCTGCAGAATAGGTGGATACCTCGATTTGTGTAGCTTGTTACAGAGAACACCATGGCAGCTGCATAGCTACATCATGGTAACCAGCAACTCCTTTGCATCCAGGCAGCACCTTTTGCATTTTTTTCAGAAACAGTGAAAGATAGCTACGATTTTAAATTTGACGTGCACCATAAATTCTGTTAATGGCAAATCAGTCTATGAAAATGTGTGGTTTCACTGCAGCATTCTCACATAGTATGCAGACACACCAAGCGTCAGCATAATTGAATGTGTCTCCAGTTCACACTGAGGCATGTTAATGCTCTTATATGGTCACTTCTAACTTGAATGGGGTTGAATTAGACTGGAATGCATGTGTGCAGATGAGAAAGTGTTGAGATGGAGCGTTACAATGATTGTGAAAGACTTTGATGGCAATGGTAATGTTTTCTTAACTTAACATCACGCTCTCATTGGACACTCTGCCTTTTTCTTCAACGTGGAAGTAAGCTTAGGGGTGAGACTTTCGGTTCATTATAAGGAAATAATGAGAAGAATAACAATGTGCACTAACGGTAAATCTGTTTGCACTACTTGTAATGTAATACATTACAATAATATGGTAAGACACACCAATTTGCAATATCAAGCAGCAAAACCAGTTGTTTTGTACAGCTAAAAATAGCTGGATGTGGATGAGACCGGAAGCCAAATCCATAAAATTTACAAAAGGTGAAAAAAAACCACTTATGTGAAAAAATGGTGGATAGAATATCTCACTACAAATTGTAATGACTTCTTCGAAATCTAATAGATTTTTAATAATAATATAACAAACAGGATCATTTACATATCGGTATGAAGATGATGTTTAGATAGCTGGAGTAGGTTTGATCCGTCTGTTGGCAGAGCTCCTGAGAGGACGGCTGGCTGTTTTATATGGCTGGCTGGTGTACAGGAATAATACAGCATTAAGTACTTATGGAAATGAAGGGGGAAATCTTCCCCTTCTTTCCTTTTCATGCTTACGCATAAACACTCACAGGCACACTTCTTCAAAATGTAGATACTTGCAAGGACCCCATATAACCTCCTTACTCTTTTTGAGTTTTATAGTTTTACAATCATTATCAGAGTTATTATACTGAACTAAAACCACTAAAAATTGTTATTTGAAATACAATAAACTAATAAAATAAAACATAAAAACTGCAAACTTATTTTATTTTAGCCGGTTGTCAAGGCAAGTTTAATCTGATGTGCTAAAATAACTAAAAGTGAAATAAAAGTTAATAAAAATATATATATTTTAATTTTAAATATGTTTATAAATATGTTTTAATGGTAATTAGTAATTAAAATATATTTTTTATTATAACTGTGTATGACACAGATAAACATAACACGCTCTTGATCTACGATACCCATCATGCTTACGCAATATATTTCCCATTTCATACACTACCAGTCAAAAGTTTTTGAACAGTAAGATTTTTTTAAAGAAGTTTCTTCTTCTCAAGTCTGCATTTATTTGATTCAAAGTACAGCAAAAACAATTAATTTTTGAAATATTTTTACTATTTAAAATAACTGTTTTCTATTTGAATATGTTATAAAATTATTATTTATTCCTGTGATCAAAGCTAAATTTTCAGCATCATTACTTCAGTCTTCAGTGTCACATGATCCTTCAGAAATCATTTTAATATGCTGATTTGCTGTTTAAGAAACATTTATTATTATTACTATTATTATATTATTATTATCATCAATAAAACAGTTGAGGATTCTCTGATGAATAGAAAGATCCAAAGATCAGCATTTATCTGAAATAAAAAACGTTTGTAACATTATACAATATACCATTCAAAAGCTTGGAGTCAGTAAATATTTTTTGGAAAAAGAAATTATAGAGATTAATACTTTTATTTAGCAAGGATGCTTTAAACTGATCAAAAGTGATGAAAAAGACATTTATAATGTTACAAAATATTTCCATTTCAGATAAATGCTGTTCTTATGAATTTTCTATTTATCAAAGAAACCTGACATTTTTTTAGCTGTTTTCAACTTAATAGTAATAATAATAAATGGTTTTGAGCAGCAAATCAGAATATTAGAATGATTTCTAAAGGAGTAATGTGACTGGAGTAATGATGCTAAAAGTCAACTTTGAAATCACAGGAATAAATTACATTTTAAAATATATTCAAATAGAAAACAATTTTAAATTAAATTATTAAAAATATTTCAAGTTTTTGCTGTACCTTGGATCAAATAAATGCAGGCTTGGTGAGCAGAAGAGACTTCTTTAAAAACATTAAAAACCTTACTGTTCAAAAACGTTAGACTGCGAGTGTACTTTTTTAATAATTTATTTTTTAAGCAAACAAAAAAATTAAAATAAAATGAAAATTTATTTATTTGAAATTATTAATGTTTTCAAAAAAGAAAGAAACCCAGATTTTGTAGTGTAACACACTACTTTAATTGTTAAAAAGGAGAACTGATTATGCAATACACATAACATATAATGTGTTAACCTTCACTTGTCCTTCACATCTCTCTCTTATTCTGCCTCTTTCTCTCTCAATGCTTCCACTGAGATATTTTTATGGTACTGAGATGTAGAAGGGAATATGGGCCTGTGTGTTTACATACCCCTAGTGCTTGTGTATCTAAGGTGCTGCGGTTATACGTATGTGTGTTTGATCAAAGCAGTGTTGGTGGTGCTATCTCACTGGTATTTCATAATCCAATAATTTAACAGGCGAGGGATGGCAGATTTGAATGTTCCACACATATAATCCTGGACACCAGTGTGAGAGATAAAGATGAGGTTTGCAGAGTTATAATAGACTGTCTGATCTGTGTATTAAAATAAGCCTGTAAATGCATTTTAATATCAGCTAATTCCAGCAAAGATGCTCCAGAAGAGCTGAGCCAGACTATCCATTAAATACATTTATGACAGCACAGACGCAGCCAGATCAGCCTCATCCTCACAGCTACCGATAACCTCAAACTGACACACAGAGGTAATGGGAGAAAAGAAAAGGTAATTGCATTTTAATTGTCTCCTCTGAAACTCATCTGCTAATTGCAGATTTCTTCTTTTTCCTCACACAGCCAGATTTAGAAAAAGTTCAAATCCAATCTTTTAGCTTTTTGTTCCATCTCTCTTCAAGGAAATATATATTAGTGTTTGCATCCTATTGCTTTATTTTCCATGAAATATAAGCTGCGATATGAAATATCATATTATGCTTTTAATATGATTTTAGTCATATATGTAATATAAATAAATTTTTGTTTGGTTTTTACAGACCTTTCATTAAAGGGTATATTGACTTTTACAAGGATATTGTAATTAACCAATGTTTTGCATAATTTTAAGCGTTATATAGATTTAAGTACATATGTTTTAATATAAAACAAGCCAATAGGAGCACTAGGAAGCAAAAGGACATGCATGAGTGTGTAATTGTGCATGTACGTGTGTGTGGGAAGGGGGTTGTGTGTGTGGTGTGGTTGCATAATCACATTCGGCCTTGCTTCAGTCCATCAAACACCTCAGGTACTGATGCAGTCTGAGAAATTTTCTAGGAGAGATCACAATATATTGTAGTATATGGTATTTTATAAATTCGATTTGTTGCAGACTGCTGGTTTTAATATGGCATTTTTTATTGCTAACTTACAAATTGCTGTCGGCTTACAGTACAGCAGAACTCTAAATGCAAGATGTCCTTTGCAGATAACTCTCTCAATATACTGTAAACACTGCAAGCAAAAAAATTGATTTCATTAACCTCCTGAGACCCTGCGTCCTCATATGAGGACATTATATTTTAGTGATTTTCTCTGAGACTGTACATGCCACAGTTTTAAGTCCGGATGTCCTGTACAAAGCACATTCAGGGCTTTTCAGAGATACTAAATGTTTGGATGTTTCACCATGACCACTCCCTCTCCTTGGTCTTCAAAAATGTCTAATATTAATTTAGTGACACTCTTATGGAAATATGATAATATTTTGTAATTATCATTTAAATCTGACTAATTTTTAAACTGTGTCATAAAGCAACATCTCAGGAAAATGTTATGGGGTTTCAAATGGGGTCTTTCTGTTACGAAACAGGACATTGACATACATGTCCTCATATGAGGACAGGGGGACTAAAAGCATGTTTATTATGAATTTTGGGAGATACAACAAATAAATAGGGAAAGAAATTTCAGTATTCCTATGAAATATTATATATTATTATGAAAATCTTGTCAATTATTATTCCCATTATTACACTTATTACATGTTGCCCCAAAAACACATTAATAAAGTTTGGGGGAAAAAAATCTGAAAACTAAAAATGTATTGGTGATTTAAAAAAAAAGTGCTTTTGCCTATGCATATTCATTCATGTCTCTTTATTTTTTGTCCATCTACCGAGGACATAGCATAACTTATGAATACAAAAATTATTAGTATTTTTTTTACATTTTATTAATACTCTAAATGTAATGACATGAAAAAATATTTTTTTTTTTTACTAAATTCTTTTCCTGGGTCTCAGGAGGATAAACATGAGTTAGTGAAGTTGCAACAAAGATCTGAAATCTATTCTGGTTTTTCCCAGCAGTGCAAGAAGACTGCACTGTATGCATTTCCGAAACCCAAACATCTAGATGGAAGTCAGAACATGCTGACACCTCAAAACAAGTCTTCCTCCAACTACATGGTAGTTTCTCTGCTTTTTGCAACAGAGTAAAGTCTGAGAATGAATTAGGATATTTTTCACAAGACGCTTGCCTGGAAAAAAACTTTTAGCATGCATCCATTCTTAGGTTTACTTTCCTATCAGATTCTTCCTTGTTTACTGTTTGCCAAGGTATTTTTCCCCCCCAGTTTTGCGCTGCAGAAACTCATCAGAGCTGCTGAGTTTTTCTAGCTCAGCGTTGTGACTGCCTATAAAATTATCTCACCGCCTGCTGTTACATGACACAATATTGTATTCAGCTGGAGGAAAACATGAAGCTCAGATATCTGTTGCATATATTTCAATAAATTATTTCTCAGTATTATTATTTGGCAACATGTTAAATGAACTGGATGTGCCATTATGGTAAGGAGGTGTTAATATGATCTCCTGACCAAAACGTGTGAAACTTACTAACATTTTACTTTTAGATTGACACCACTGCTGTAAATCAAATTGTTTGTTAAATGATTGAGAAGATATGAAAAGCCTATTTTTGCGAACTAGTCCTAGATTGTTTGCTCAATCTGGAAAAAAACACTGCAGTACAATTCTCTAGACTCTCTAGGTCAATAATTATCGAAAGAAATGGTGAAATTTACCTGTTGGGAGGCTATAACGGGGTTGTTTAGAAAAGGGTCCTGTCCAAATTTACCCCAAATTCTATAATGCCTAAAGGAAAACACAAAACTTAACAAAACCTGCTGAGCACAAGTCAGGTGATTCTAAACTAGCATGCAAAGTTTTTAGGAGATCGGACCACAGCTGAATGAAAAAAATGAAAATTCTGTCATTAATTACTAACCTTCCTGTTGTTCTGAACCCGTAAGGCCTTCGTTCATCTTCGGAACACAAATGAAGATATTTTAATGAAATCCCAGAGCTTTCTGACCCTGCATAGACAGAAACAAAACTACCACGTTTGGAATGACATAAGGAGTAATTAATGACAGATTTTTCAGTTTTGGGTTAACTAACCCTTTAAGATATAATAAGAGGAAAAATGACAAATAAAAATGACAGAAATAGATTCTGAAATAATATTTCTACATACCTCCCATTAGGAATCAACTATGTAAAATACTTTTCGCATTTAAATGGTAAAATGCATCTTTCATGTCTTAACTCCTAAAACATAGAAAATTTGAGAGATTCACAATACATTTCAAACATTGTCACGTCTTACATGAGTTTTACAATGAAACCATAGGCTGAAATCAGAACAGCATACTCTTACTATTTCTGCCAAATAGCCTAAAGATATGACAGAAATAGTAAGAGTAGAAGCCTATGCCATTTCAAATTCAGCAATAATATTTCAACTAACCCCGGTTAGGGATCACCGGCTTAAGTGATATCAGCTGCATAAGAAGTCAGGGTGGAGCAAGGTATTATATTTTGATGAAATATGACAGTGCACTGATAAATCATGCCCAGTAACACTATAAAGAAAGTAAATAAGGCCCGCCTTATTTTTACGATGAGTTTAGGGACACAAGAAGTGTGTGAAATTCTATATATATATTTTTATTCTTGTGAATGACTTTAAGCTGGGATTTCCCACGTATCTTCCATGTGACTGACTTACACATGCTGCTCTTAAATCTATGATTCAGGGTTGTAGAACATATGTTCCTGTGTAGAGTTTGCCATGAGAAATTGTGGGAGAGGAAACCAATTAAACCGTTCTGTCCAGGATAATCATGTGGATTTATAGTGATCCTTAGGCAGTCCTATACCCAGAAACTGTCCTGATCTGAACCACAGACAAAATAAATCCTGTTCTCTCTTTCCTGCTCTTCCTCTTTCTATCTCTGTGATATATGATCTCTGTAAAATAAGCCTGTCATTATTACACTGACTTTATGTCCCTCAACCTTGATGAGGAATAAAAAACAAGAGGAGACCCATCTGCATTCAAGCTGGAAGATAGTGATAAAGGAAAGCTTCAGTATTCACACCTTATCTCTCATGAATTGTGGTGTTATTAGATGTTGATATACAGCTCTCTAAAGGTTTGATACTCTGATGGTACCTTTACCATGCGTCATGTGATCCTCGGACAGATTTGTAGGTTCATGTTGGTATGAAGTGACCAACTGCAGGATGACTGCAATTCAAAAATGCATTTAAATGACAACTTGCAACTTTCAGGCCTTAACTCCAGAAAACTTAGAAAATGCATGATTCTTTTTTTTGCCTTTTTTACGTTTTTGTCCGAGAAACTTTCCCGCTCAGAAATGACGTCTTTGTCTGGCGCCAGCAGCACTGACTCTCCATATAAATGTCATTGTAAATGTCAGTGCGAAGGACCCGCAGTGACCTGTGTGCAATTCCCTGGCCATTTGGACTCTGTTGCCAGAGGATCCATTTCCAGGGACCGTTTACAAAAATTCGAAAACTGCTTTATCGAGCCTGAGGTCCGACTTGAGCTTAGATTGAGGATTCTGCTCTTATCTCAGTGATGAGCTGCAGAGAATCAGACCGCTGAGGCATTTGAGCGCACCACTGAAAAAGTGTTTCAGCTGAATAGATATTGCAACCTTGAGGGAATTGTATCTTGAAAATGTTTCTAATTGTACAAAGTGGTTCAGTTTGATCAACCGAGTTACATAAAAATTAAACAAGCAGAATTTGTAATCAGGATTCCTATTAGGGAAAAAAAGTAGAAAATGCACTAGCATTTTCAGTCTGATATTAAGTATTATCAAGGACAACATTGCTGAAAATGATGCTTTTGATTATTGTTAACACAATAATTCACAATAATGGTGTATATTTTTGCCTCATGTTTTATGTTGGTGCCTTATGTTAAACTGCTTTAAATGACTTTTTGTCCCGCATCAATCTACACTCCATATGAAATAATTCTTCAGTCGTAAAGAAATTATGTTTTTTGAGGAAAACATTTCAGGATTTCTCTCAATATAATGGACTTCTATGGTGCCCCCAAATTTGAACTTTCAAAATGCAGTTTAAATGGAGCTTCAAAGGGCTCTAAATGATCCCAGCCGAGGAAGAAGGGTCTTATCTAGCGATTACAGTTTATATACTTTTTAACCTCAAATGTTTGTCTTGTCTAGTTCTGTGTGAACTCTGTTAGGGTGACAGTTATAACAGTTAGGGTATGTTGAAAAACTCCCATCTCATTTTCTCCTCCAACTTCCAAATTGTCCTACATCGCTGTTTTACCTTTTTTGGTAAAGGGTGTTTGATCTTCTTTGCATGCTCACTTTGTAAACTCTGGGTTGGTACTTCTGCAGCAATGTAGGATGATTTTAAAGTTGGAGGAGATGGGAGTTTTTAGACGTACCCTAACTGTCATGACCTGGGAAAAAAAGAGTTCACACAGAGCTAGACAAGACGAGTGTTTGAGGTTAAAAAGTATATAAACTGTTTTTTTTTTTTAAATAGTTTAGAACCCTTTGAAGCTGCATTTAAACTGCATTTTGGAAGTTAAAATTTGGGGGCAACATAGAAGTTCATTACATGGAGAGAAATCCTTAAATGTTTTCCTCAAAAAACATAATTACTTTATGACTGAAGAAAGAAAGACACAAACATCTTGGATGACAAGTGGGTACATTATCTGTACATTTTTGTTCTGGAAGTGAACTAATCCCCTAAGGGTATGAATACTTATGCAATGTGCTTATTTCAGGTTTTTTATTTTTAATAAATATACAAAATTGTTTTTGTTTTGACATTGTGGTGTATGGAGTGTAGACTGATGTGATAAAAAGTAATTTAAAGCAGTTTAACATAAGACAGCAGCATAAAACGTGAACAAATGAAGGGGTATGAATACTTTCGCAAGGCACTGTATATACATAAATATATATGTTTGTTTGTGATTTTAGTTTGAATGATACTGATGAATTATGATTTCTGTCTGAAAATTATTTTATGCACAAATGTGTTTATTTACATTATATGTATAATGAACATTTTATTTAAAAGCCATCATATTAAGAGTAAACAAACTGTAAATTATGAGATCTCAGGTTTCACCTCTAGATTTTTCGAATTTAATGAATATAACTTTTTTTTAGGCTACATAACGAAACATTTTTACGGATGATTTACCATAATGGTTTTTCCATGTCAAAGCTTGTATAAATATTCAGTTATTAGGAAGTACAGCTTTTTCAAGATTATAATGCATTCTGCTTTCACTTTTTATTTCAGCACAGAGAGCTGAAGCAGCCCAGTGTGTTGTCCAGTTTGTGATGCTTGGGGTTATTGGACTCATGCTAGACTGATGGCAGGAGATGGTGATCTTGTCAAAGCACACTTCTGTCATCTGTGGCTTCGGGTTGACAAATGTTTGGCAGGATGAAACACTAGTCAAAATGCCACCATAGATTTAAAGGAAATGCTCAGATAAATCACGATGGTTCTGATGCTAAAGGTGACACAATGAGAAAGGCGCAGATACAAGGCTGTCTAAATCTGATTTTGTGTTTGTGTGCAATAGTGCTCACCAGGCAGAGGTAATCTGTAACTAAATCTTATTTCTCTCCATTTTACACAACAATCTGCTGTTCGTTGCAGACAAAACAAACCATGAACGTGTTCTTCAACCTCAAGTAGAAAATCATTATACACCCTTAGAAAAGAAGGTACAAAACAGTCACTATGCACTTTTTAGGGTAACTTTTAGCTTCTGTACCAGTGACAGCTTTGTACCTTTTTTTCTGACAGCGTATATTAAGTGTTCTGAACACTTCGCATGAGTGGAAGTCATAGGTGGTGTCAGGTGTTACATGCACAAAAGGCTGCAGGTCTGATGCAATTTGAAAGTCTGCCTGAATCTGTTTCACTCACAAATGCGACCTTCATGAGTTGTCAAGCATTTTTAGTTTTCCTGGCACGTAATCTTTTCGGCTCCTTTGGTTCGAAATGGAGACGGAGTGTGATGGAAGGAAACAGTCAATGAGAGTCCATGAATGGAAAATTGTGAGCAAAACAAGCGTGACCTGATCAGTGTTGCGTAAAGTCAAAGAATAATTGAAACAGCAAAAAAATGAGCTGCATTTGAATTCAACGAAAGTTTTGTAAATGGGTTTACGAGGGCAACTCAATCAGAAATGCATTTTTGCACAGACACAATGAGGTCGTTTTAGAGAAGATGGATGTGTCTGACCGTATTGTTTTTGAGATGGAACATGAGGCTGAATTACTTAGCTTTTAAAGGCAGCCAGACGGGGTCTTGCAGTGGGGCGTTATTTTCTCTGTTATCTTTTAGAGTGTTGTGAACAGTGTGAGGAGACTTAATGTTAGTCTGCAGGGATAATAGTTATTACAGCGCCTTCCTAATCGAGTTATAAATTACACACTGGTGTCTGTGTTCTATCGGTCCTCACAATCCTGACACAGACTCTCTCTGTCTTACCTTCACATACTCACTTGTTTAAAAGACACATATGCTCTGTCTCAGAAATGCACTGTGCTAATTTTAGAGCAGGAAATGTCAGTGAAAGACACTTTATTACTGTCTGAATTTTTGATGAAGCACCAAATCATTTGATGTTTAGCTTTGTTTAGCTAAATGAAATACTTTTTTCATTTAAATGGATAGTTGACCCAAAAATGAAAATTCTGTCATTAATTACTCACCCTCATGTCATTCCAAACCCGTAAGACCATCGTTCATTATTGGAAAACAAATGAGATGTTTTTGATGAAATCCGAGAACTTTCTGACCCTGCATAGACAGCAATACAACTGACACGTTCAAGGCCTAGAAAGGTAGCAAGGACATTGTTAAAATAGTCCATGTTCAACCGTAATTTCTCATTTTTTTTATCTCTAATAAAGGGTTAGACATTGTCCCTCATATGGTAACAGGCAAAGGCATCCTATGCATAGCAGTCCTTGTGGTCCCCTGAAGGGCCATACACACTGACAGCGATTTGCAGCGACAAAGCAACTGGAAGTCATTCATTTTCAATGAGAGTTGGTGATTTGAGGTGACATGAGCAACAGAGACCGTCGGCGATGCAACAGAGTTGAGCAGAGTTCAACTCTATGCAAACAGTGACATAACGTGACTGTGAGATAATATGACAATGAGAGTGCAGAGAGCAGAGCACATGTGATCCACCGCCTGATATAGTTGAATACAGAAGGGTCTTTAAGGGTCAGAATGTGAATTAAAGGGATAGTTCATCCAAAAATGAAAATTGTCATCATTTACTCACCTTCATGGTGCACCAAGCCTGTGTGACTTCCAGATGAAAAGAAGTTTTGAAAACGGTCTCAGTGTAAGGGTCCAATTTATTTTTCTTAGCTGTTGTATTTGGGTCGACCAGTAATCATCTGTAATTGTAATATGGTTTAGAGTTTCTTTCTTTTTTTTGTCTTCTGTAGAACACAAAATAAGCTAAATGTCCCACTTCTGGGTCCATGCTGTCCACTGGGCCCAGCGATTTTCAAAATATCTTCTTTTTTTCTTTTTAAGGGTGAGTAAACAATGAGAGAATATGGATTTTGGTGAACTACCCCTTTAAGTAGAAATTTATTTTACTTTGCTCTTATGTTTAGATTGCATAGAACTTATGTATAATTGTAATATGGTTTGTAGTTTACTGCTGTTGTGGAACACAAAAGAAGATATTTAGAAAAATTAATGTCTCAGGGTTTTGTTTTCCACACAATAAAAGTCAGTGGGGTTCAATGTTGTTTGAACCTCAATGACTTTCAAAATATGTTTTTTTTTGGTTTAAGCTTGAAGTAATATTTGATGAAGTTTAATTTCTTTATGTTGCCCAGTAATAATAATTGTAATGGTTTATAGTTTCTTTCTTTTGTGGGCCACAAAAGAAGGTAATTTGGTCCAATGTTGTCTGAACCTCTAATGATTTTTAGAATATCTTCTAATATAAACGATGACATTATTTTCATTTGGGAAAATTTATTTTACTTTGCTGTTGTGTTTGGGTTGCCCAGTTATCATGTGTAATTGAAATATGGTAAAATTTTATTATTAACTTCAATTATTTATATTAATATTTAAATATGATACAATTACACTACAAAAGTTTTTTTAAAGAAGTCTCTTCTGCCCACCATGCCTGCATTTATTTGATCCAAAGTACAGCAAAATAATTAAAATGTTGAAATATTTGTACTATTTAACATAACTTTTCTGTTTAAATATATTTCTAAAATGTAATTTATTCCTGTGATCAAAGTCAAATTTTAGGAATTATAGAAATTAATACTTTTATTTAGCAAGGAGGCTTTAAATTTCAGATAAATGCTGTTCTTCTGAACGTTCTATTCATCAAAGAAACCTGAAAAAAATTA
>JAHKKF010527303.1:57076-78719 GCA_019740295.1 Labeo calbasu
CAGATATATGTGTATATGTGTATATATATATATATATATATATATATATATATATATATATATATGTATATATGTATGTATATGTACATATACATGTATGTATATGTATATATATATGTATTAGTGGTAGAATCGATAAAAAAATTAACTAATTAATCACACGTTTTTTCTGAAATTAATCGTGATTAATCCCACCTAACATTACAGTTTTTAATTATACTTTTATGTTGCAATACTTTTACATTTAATCTTCGAATTAATGTGGACACCATATAAAGGAAGTATTTTTTTGATATTTGTTTAATGCCATCTTTTTTATGACTGAAGACAACTATCACTGGTTACGTCTCTATGAATTTTTTTCCTAATATTTGACAATTGACTACAGCCATTCAACATTACAGCACAATTGAGAGCTTTCAATCTAACATTTTAAACTTGTAATTTAAGTGAACTTAAAACAATCTTCACAAACTCATTATAATAACTGTCATATAGCTACCTGTGCCCTTCAGCAAGAAAATATAGCCAAATTTAATAAAGTTATCAAACACTAAAATCTAATTAAATAAAAGACAAAGCTTAGTTATTGTTGTAAAGTTATTGATTTCCTGTTTTTTTTTTTTTTTTATTTTGCTCTTGCGGATCTGACAGTGCTTTAAATGTGACTCTTAAATAATAAACATTTACATGCACAGTTTTAAGGGAGCTTTAGTTGCCTTTTTTTGTTACTTCATGACTTAACTGGCGACATAACTATGACTAACTACATACTCCTCGTTTCATACTCATCACTTGTTGGTGTATATATGTATATATATGTTTCATAAACGATATTTAATAAACAGTGCTGGATTCTTTTAATTACTGATTGTTACATAAATAAAGTAAAAAAATAATTCAGCATTGTTTATTCTACATTTGTTTATTACATATGCATTAACATTGTTATATGTGCAAATTAGCAGCTGCTTTTGCTTTCCTGAAATTGTTTGTAGGAACATTTTGATAATTGTTGTACTTTAACATTTCGGATCGTTCTGTGCACGCCTTTATAAATGAGACCCAAGGTGTCCAAATATTCACTACATTCACTCACCAGGGTGGTTTGTTCTAACTCACAGTGCACGGCTCATAATTCTAATCCTTCACAGTATCAGTATAGCAGTGTTGATTATTTGCTATAGGAGTTGCTATATATGTATGAGCAGTTGTCAACATGTTTTCATGTGTTTTTCATGCGTCAAGATCGATGAGTTGTCTGTCAAACCCTCTAATCCTTCCCAGGTCGTCCCAGGTATGTGCTCTGTCCTAATACAATTTTTTTAGCACTACCGTAGTGAGATTTTTCTTTCTAAAAGCTCTGTTTTCTCTCCAGGCCCAGCCCCGTCTTCTCAGATCTACGACAACTCTACCCTTCCCGAACTTCCATCTGTTCCCGACACACTCCCAGCCTCCTCCTTCGGCGTGAACGCCAACACATCAGACGACATTGACTTTGACGACCTGTCACGACGCTTTGAAGAACTCAAGAAGAAGACCTAATTACAGAGAGCGCATCTGGGAGTCAAAACACCTGTCTCAGCTGCCACACAAGAATAATTCAATGTACCCTGTCCATATTCACATATTCACAGGTCTTCTGGTGGAGGTGTAATATAATATTTGTTAATTAACACGATGAAGGATCGGATGCTGTATAGACACTTGTGTATGGCTGTGGCAGAAATTTATACGCTCATTTTAGACTTTTACATAACATATGGACTGTTGACAAATCGCCTACCCTTTTAACAAGCACTTTGCTTAGAGGGCCTTGCTGACAGCTAAAACTAGTTAATCATCTGTAGTGTAATCTCTGCGCTTTGTATGACCACCGGAGAAATCTATGGAATATTTATATTATAGATTAGATTATAATTCTGTCATGTTCAGAAAGTTTTTCCCCAGCAAATCAGAAAACTGTACGACGCCTCTAGGAAAAAGCAGGTAGAACCTGTTGCCATTATTTACACCCAGAGTTGTGCAATGCACTCTTCAATGACTATGAACCTGCAAACAATTGTATGATGTCATGGATTGTTAGTGGATCACAATGTTTATGCAAAGTGACTCAGCTTTTTGTCATTGACAGAATTAGACCGGATGCGCTGGTGTTCTCAAATGAGCACCAAAGGTTGCTTGTTTCTGTTGACCTCAGAGATTCCTTTACTGCAGCCTCACATTTATTGAGTCGTCTCTGTGTCCTCAAGTGACACATTTCTTTTCTCTGTTTTCTGTTAACTCCTGTCAGCCGTCTTAATTTGACTCTAAGGAAAGGCTTTGTATTTTGTCTACAGTTAATAACACTCCTCTTTCTAGTCCTGTCTGTGTGTTTCTGCACTGAATTTGCCTTAGTTTCCACATCTCAAGCTGTGGCCTTGCTGTTCCACACCTTGGTCTGGGAAATGTGACTTTCCTGACAGCTTGTACCATGAACTCCACATTTGAATAAGTATTTACATGCTAATTCTTCTCTTCGGTGGGGGTTTTTACCATATATCATCGACATGTTTGTTGTAAGAATTGACTGTGAGTGTCAATGTCTTACGTTTTGAAAGCGTTGTTTTGGATGCTTTCCACATGACTTTATAACACTAATTTGTGTTTTCTTTTCTTAAATCATCCAAATACAAATCTGGCAGTGTTTAGGTATGTTTGATACTTATTTTAGCTTGCATTGAAAACATATCTGATGCCATGTAATAAAGTCTATTTGCTCATAACCCTTCTACTTCTCACCCAAATAATGATTCACTGATTTAATCTTAAGATTTTTTTCTTAGCACAACATGAATTATATTAAACTGCTGTAACATATTTTTTTCCATTAATGAATACAGCACTTTTTATAAATGTTTGGCTGTACTTGGGATGTGATGTGATCAGCTTTTGCACGTTATAACCACTAGAGGGTGAAGAAATACAACTAATAATAATTCAGTTTTTTTTCCTCAATCACTTTATTCTGCTCTCAAATTAGATTTTTTCCACTCAAAACAAGATCTCCCAAAAACATCAGTTTCCATTTAAGCAAATTGCACGTTTTTGCCATGTGTGCAAATGTGTAAGTACAATTTTCTACAAATTGCAAAATGCATCTCTAAAACTGATGACTTTTCTCAGTGAAACTGTCATACTCTTAAAAACTTATAAACATAGTTTCATGTAAGGCATCACAAGCAAAATGTATTGACTGGCCTACCTACTGTTGACAAAGCTGTAAAGTATTTAGATTAAAGTCTGTGTAAAGCAATATTTAATGTGTTCTGAGTTGTGGTCACACCACAGAAAATGTGTTATTAACCACCCAGCCAAATGTGAATGATTATAACACCACCAAGTAAATAAAATAAGTTATCAAAATCTTAAAATAACGCTGGGGCGGTGTCCGCTGTCGGTGGTGAAACCACGCCCACTCTTATATGGAGAGTTTGCACTTACGTTACGATTTGGTCAGTTACCCGGATGCGCAGACATATTGGCGATACTCGGGTGTAAACAACAGCATAGATTGCATGGTTGATGTACTACTGAATAAATCTGCTAATTTATGCTGTCCAAACCATGGAAAAACGTGTAAAAACTGCTAAATCATATAGAGACTAAGTAAGCAGGAAAGGGCGCAATATTTTGACAAGCTAAAGTTAATAGGTGGTACAGATACGCATGCGCAGTATTAATTAAGATATTAGTCTAATATTTCACCTACCTGACTGGAAATGATAAGAACAAACACGAATGTTGTCAAGATTCTTACCCTGTAAATCCTGGTTCAGTTTTGCCAACCAAATGCTTTTTGTTCCTCAGTTTTTTGCACTGTTCTCCTTAATTTGTTATAATTTTTGGCAGTCAACAATATAGTGCTCCAAATGTTTTTCCCAGTCCGACCAATTACTACAGCCCAAAACATGACAATAATTGACTATATTCAGCAGCAATAATCAGCAAAATATGCAAGTTCCATTCAGTTCAGTGGCGTTGTTTATGTTAAGTGCCACCAGTATGGCTGATTGATGATGCGTTGTGAAAACACTCTTTTGCAAGTACTTTTGTGTGTGTGTGTGTGTGTGTGTATAATATGTATTATTTATTACTCAACACAAGCCTTACCAAATACTCTTATCTGAGGGACTGTGAGAGACGTGGGTCATTTTGGCACATAAACCTCTTAAAAAAACAGCTGGGTGTGCAACATGCCCATATCAAGCCAGAATTATCCATTCCAAGACAGTGAGCGGTCTGGACAGCACCAGCTCTCCCGTTCTGGTTTGGAGGGGAAGATGAGGTGTACAGAAACAGGGACACAGGACACAAACCCACTGCCTGTGAGTGTTCCTTCAGGATCTCATCTCTGTGAAATATAAACATACAGACCCAGAGGAGATTTCAGAGGCCAGGCGTAGTGAGAGAGTGTCTGCATGTGACTGCTAACAAATGTGGCCTGAAGCAGGGCACAGTGAGAGGGCACAATGATGGTTGAGGCTGGGATGAGTGGACGTACAAGTGAGGCAATGACACACCTTCCTAATAATAGTATGCTGAAGTGAAGGTAGGGGAAGCATCGTCTGCTATAACTACTGTTTTATTCGCAAAAAAGTCTTGCATTGCCAGTACGACCTAAACATTTACTAGCTGATTTGTAATTTGTAGTTTTAGAACATTTCAGTTGTCAGCCACACTATAGTATTGCCTATAGATAATAATTTTAATAGAAAATAGAAAATCCATGTTAAAATGAGTAAATGATATCTATCTATCAGCTAAGAGTTTTTTTTTTTTTTTTAAGAAATTACTATTTTAATTTAATAAGGACTTCACTTTCATTTTATTTACTAAAATGTATTTATTAAACTGTTTAAAAAATCTATATTAGGTAGTAAAAACTGAAGTAATGCCTAATGAAAGTTAAGCTTTGCCAACACAGGAATAAATTACATTTTAAAATATATTTATATTGTAATAACATATCACAATATAATTGTTTCAACATGAAAAATGCAGCTTTGTTAAGCGTAAGAGACTCAAAACCATCAAAAAAAAAAAAAAAAAAAAAAAAAATGAAACAGTAATGTATATTTCAAAATTGTACTATTTTGTTGATCATAATTGCATTGAATGTCAAATATAGTTTGATAGATACACTTAAATGCGCTGGAAAATATGTTATTTATTGAAGGTATACTAAAATACATTTTATAGAGATTTATACATTACATGGATTGAGACATAATAGTGAATATTCAGTGTTTTTAAATATAACTTAAACATTGAGCTACTACCCCTCATACTGAGATGACACGAAGCAAAGCTCAAAAATTACAGCAGACACACAGTGGTACTATTTACTGAACAGTTTGCTCTTGTAGTAAATTAACCAAAAATGTATAGAATGATACTGCCCACCAAAATGTAAATATGTATTGTCAGACAGTAATTTTTAAAATAAAGTAGTGTGAATCTCAATATGACAGTTGACATGGCTGTTGTGAAATCATTGCCTATTAGAAAACCCATTTCTGTTTTCTGAATTGATCAGATAACAAAAAGTAAAAAACTGGAGTGTGCTAAACTATACACCATTGTTATTGTAACAGTATAGAGTAAACCACTTTTTGATACAAAGTTCTGTACACATAGCATTAGTTACTAAAATATTAACATGCAAAATAAAGTCTGCCTACACAGATGGATTATAATCTGCAAGAGACAGTAAGACGCCAATCATTTGCATAGACATAAAAATGGCATCCTCTGTTCCCGACACCAAAATCTAGAATAAAACTGGGTGAGTTTGATGACTTCTCCAATCAAGCGTCTTCCTTTACAGTTTGAGTCTGAGGTGAGATGTAATCAGGATATTGACCTTCCAGCGTATTCCTCACATTTTTCCTTTTGCTCTGTAAAATGGCAATTAAGCATTAATAAGAACAGCCTTTGAGTTTGGTAATACTGTTCTGATGCTGACAGAGACAAAGTTGTTTTGTTTTTTTGATGTGCATGTTCTCACCCTGCAGGAGCAGTTCGACTTCCTCATTGTTCTCCACAGCTACTGGCCTCAGGATCATGGCAAAGAAGATAGCCACAAATATTACCTGTCACACATAAGAGTTAGGAGGAGAAATCACACATGGAAATCACAATTGTTTCTCCTAGACATCAGTGAGATTAAATAGAGAGCAAACTGAGACTGTTGCTAAAGAGGATAATTCACCCAAAAATAAAAAATGTATTCACTCATACTCATTACTTATGTAATAAAACACATTATTCATTTACTAGTCATCATTTATTTAAAGGCAACTTAAGTGTATGCAAAGAGAGATACACTTTCATGTAATGTCAAATTAAAAGTTTTACTAAAAGTCATATACAACTATTACAGAAGGTTCAAACGCTCACTGATGCTCCAGAAGGAAAAAAACGATGCATGAAGAGCCAGGGGGTGAAAACTTTTGAACAGAATGAAGATGTGTACATTTTTCTTATTTTGTCTAAATATCTTTTTTTTTCATTTAGTACTGCCCTTCAGAAGCTAGAAAAGATACTTACATGTTTCCCAAAAGACAAAATAAGTTAAATTTACCCTGATCTTCTATGCAAAAAGTTTTCACCCCTCCAGATCCTAATGTGTTGTGTTTCCTTCTGGAGCATCAGTAAGTGTTTGAACCTTCTGTAATAGTTGCATATGAGTCTCTCACTTGTCCTCAGTGTGAAAAGATGGATCTCAAAAACATACAGTCATTGCTGGAAAGGGTTCAAATAAACAAAAATGCTAATAAATAAAAAAAAATTGTTGGACCTGAAGGATTTTTCTAAAGAACAGCAGGCAGTTAAACTGTTCAGGACAAACAAGGGACTCAAGGGAAAAAAAAACAGCTGTGGATCATTCAGGTAACAACACAGCATTAAGAATCAAGCGTATGTAAACTTTTGAATGGGGTCATTATTATAAATTCAACTATTATTTTCTCCTGAGGACTATATTTAAACGTCTTTTATGTAAAATATCTTATTCAGGTCGGAGCTAAACAAAACAAATAACATGCATTTAATATGATCTCTCCTATTTTGGTAAAATAATTTACATTTTGCAGATTCTGCAAGGTGTATGTAAACTTTTGACCTCAATTGCATATACATAACATACACAGGTTTCAGCAGAAATTACATTAAAGTATCCTTTAGTTGATCATAAATGCTTAATGCTTGATGCCAAACAACCTTTGGCAAAAAAGAATGACAGACATTTGTCATTTTTGGTTGAGCTACTCCTTTAAGTCTCCTGCTTCTCAGATTTTTCTCTTGAGAAGACGATGCCCACTGGTTCCTACCTTAAGGGGCTGCAAGATGAAGATGCTCTGGACAAGAGATAATGTAAGAGTGATGACCCACTGGATGGAAGACTCCCTTCCGTACTGGAAGCCATAAAGCAGGGTGAAGAAGGTGGAAATACCACTCATGGCAAAAAGCAGGAACCAGCCAATAAACAGAAACCACCAAGGCAACCACCAACCCTGTTTCTTCTTCTGTACTTGCACAGATGGTTTGCTGGAACAACAACAACAAAATCTGTTTTAATAGAAGAAACAGAATTCTTGCATTTCAGCTAACATGCAGATCTACTTATTATTGTACTTTTCAAAGAACCAGCTTAATGTTAAAAACAATTAAACAGTACTGATAGTGAATTACGGACTAGTAATCAATCAAAACGGTTACAATAACATGAGAATCGACACAAAGATCCTAACAGGTCTTGAGTGTAGTGTAAAAGTGAATCATTTTTGATACATGTACAAGGAGCTGCAGAGGTGACAGTCCTGACCTTGGAGAAACGTGCTGGAGAGACGCCATTTCAGCCTTCTTGAGCAGAACACTGACCGTCCCCCGTGCCTGCCGAAGCTCCTCATTAAGGAAATAGCCCTTTTCTCCCACATGCTCCAGCAGGTTAGAAATGTGGCTCAGTGAACAGAACACAAAGCGGCTGCAGTACGACCAGTGAGGATCACCAACATTTTCCACTGAGTTGAAACACAGAACAGAGGTATGATGAGTCTCTGAATAACGATTGAGTAATATGCATCATGAGTAAATGACATTGACATAATGCTAAATATTAAAGGATTAGTTGCTTCCAGAATAAAAATTTCCTGATTGTTTACTCACCCCCATGTCATTCAGGATGTTCATGTCTTTCTTTCTTCAGTCGAAAAAGAAATTAAGGTTTTTCAGGAAAACTTTCCAGGATTTTTCTCCATAAAGTGGACTTCAATGGTGGCCAACAAGATGCAGGTCCAAACTGCATTTTCATTGCAGCTTCAAAACGCTCTACACGATCCCAGTTGAGGAATAAGGGTCTTACCTAGTAAAACGATCGGCCATTTTCTTAAAAAAGTACTAATTGATGTACTTTTTAACCACAAACACTAGCCTTGCACTAGCTCTGCGATTCATATGCGCATCTTCACTCATTGCATAATCACATAGGAACTCGGTCGCTACTTCCGCCTAAGTCTTGTGTGTGTGATCACATAATGAGTTAGGACGAGCTAGTGCAAGACGAGCATTTGTGGTTAAAAAGTATATAAATTCATTTTTTTTTCGCTAGATAAGACCCTTATTTCTTTGGCTGGGATTGAGTAGAGCCCTTTAAAGCTGAATTGAAACTGCAATTTGGGCCTTCAACCTGTTGGCCACCATAGAAGTCCACTACATGGAGAAAAATCCAGGAATGTTTTCCTCAAAAACCTTAATTTCTTTGCGACTGAAGAAAGAAAGACATGTACATTCTGGACGAACTTCATTCTGGAGAACACAACGAAATGAAATGTGTGTAATGCTGATTAATGAACCTTGCATAATCTGAAGGACGTCATTCACTTTATTCAAGGCCCAGAAAAGATCACCACTGGTCTCCGGCCGTATCTCTTTTGCAGACAGCATGTTTTTCGGACTTTTGCTCAGATGGTTTAACAGTCCTATGGTTTCCTAAGGGTAGGAACAGAACACACACTTATAATAATATAACACTGCACTCACAATTATGTGTTATTGGAGAGAACAGTTATTATGCTTCAGAACAACTTCTGCAAGAACCTTTATGATAGTGTTCATAGACACAGCAGCAGCTGCTGGTGTTTTCTTGGAGGTGGCAGCCTGGTCTTTGTTAGGGAGAATGCGTGGTTTGATGTGTCTGAAGATAGTAATGATCAAGATGTTGATGGGGAACATAAAAAGGCCACTCTCTATGGCTACCATGAACTCCTGCCATGTCAGTTCAAAAGAGCCTGGAATATGCAAGAAAATATTTTGTGTAAATTTACAAAAGTAACTATTATTAAAGGGATAGTTCACCCTAAAATAAAAAATCTGTCACTATTGAAGTCAATGGCTACCAGCAACTCTTTGGTTACCCACATTCTGAACAAAAGTAGAACGATGTCAGGTTGAGTAAATGATTACAACATTTTCATTTTCTTTAACTAACTAATATTATTATGCATTATATTTTACAATATTTATGATGTTCATGTGTAGTGAACATAAATTAATAAGCAACTGTTCAAAACATGCTCCCTCAAAGCATGACTCTTTCAAACATGATGCATTGCATAAAAATACCCAAGTGGTGTGGCATCACATTTGTGCATTACATAATTTTAGAAAATGAGAAATGCCGCAGGGAGGTTTTCTGACCTATCTTTAGAAGGACAGGAGATTCTGAGTCAACAGGAAGGTTCCAGAACATGATGTTAATGGCCATAGTGCAGAGCAGCAGAGACATGCAGCACGACACTCTCTGAACACGTGTGAAAGGACTGCGCCGTGGGGGGTCGACGATTGACACCCAGATGTGCTCATCCCGGAAGCCAGAAGATGTTCGGGTCTGGAAGATATTACTGGGAGAGGGGTTGGTAGGGAAGGTACATGTATCCAGAATTGTTATTTGAAAATGCTTTAAAATGTACAGTAACAATCTAAAGACTTTAAGCCTACCCTAGTAAAAAAAAAATACTAAAATGTATTTAAAATACATTTATTTCATGCTAAGTATACTACAAATACATTTACATATCATGTACTTAATAAAAATACCCTGCAACTGTACTTTAATTATCCTAAACTGGTATATTTAAAGTCTGCTAAATTGGAACAACTACTTTTTCCACTTTAATTGTGCGAAAATAGTGTTGAGGTTCAACTTAAGGTATACTTAGAGAAATTTGATTGTGCTAAAGTGGAACGATTGCAAGTATACAATTAAAGATCACACAATCCTCATTATTACTTACATTAAAACATATTTTAAGCTTAATATTAAGGAATGGTCATTGTGCTCAAGTAGCACTCCAAATAAAGTTTAATTACAATTTTATTATCAGTAAGTCTCGAGCGATATGTCAGTAATTATGTTAATAGACTTGAACCATACTTAGTATAAAATAATTGCAATTTAAATCTATTACTTTTTTACTAGGGTATATATAATATAGTGCTGTAATAATATACTATAGTATTCAGTACAACAGCACAATTGCAAGTGTGATACTGCTTTTATACAAAAGTTTAATAAAGAAAAAGTTAATAAATTACATTTCAGAACAAAATGGGGCCAAATAATTTTTTCAACAATGAAAATATTTCTAAATGAACCCTGGACTTAATATCCAGAGTGTACCAAGGAATAATCCAGACAAGGAGTGCTTACTTTGAAGAAGTTAACATTTAAAATCTAAAATTCATTTGATTTATTAATCGCTGCTTGCTGCTATTTCCCAACCTTCCATTAACATTATTTCATAATTTTGATGACCTTTCAAATCTGAAATCTGGAAAATAGTCTAATATAGAATAAACTGAAAGGTATAAGTTTAATAATTAGATATAGTTTCTATAAGAATGTAAGTTAAAGCTTTTACCCAAAGCTTGCAATTTCATTCATGTTGGCCGAGTTGAAGGTCCTCTTGCACATTTCACCTCTCAGCCAGGTGGAGCACAGAAAGTGTGTGACCTCCTGCGTCTGCAAATCCTGTACCGTGATTCTGTCCAAGTACCTGATGGAACATTTCGTGATGTGAAACATATGCAAACTACAGTAATTCATTCATAGGCATACTGCTTTCACCCATCACTTCATAGATCAGGGGTGTCCAGTCCTGTTCCTGAAGTTACAATGCTATTCTACCTTCCTCAACAAACTTGCCAGAATGTGTCTAGTCATTTTAAAGACTTAGTTGGTGTAGCTGAATCTACAGACTGACAGATTGTGGTTCTATGGGAGCAGGATTGGACACTTCTGCCATAGATTAAGAACGAATTTTGAAAGTGAAATTAGCTTTTGGACCTTCTTCAATGACATTATCCGATAAGGGATAAGGATAGTTTTTAGGAGCAATCACATGTCACAAACTCTGATGGTTTGGCCTGTAATTCAAAGTATGATTTTATCTTTAAAAAATAGAATAAATATACTAAAATGTATTTAAAATACATTTATTTCATACAAATACATTTACATATTATGTACTTAAAAATACCCTGCAATTGTTCTTTTAATATACTAAACTGGTATATTGAAACAACAAATTTTGTATTTAATGCACTTTAATTGTGCAAAACTAGTGCTGAAGTCCAACTAAAGATATACTTAAGTATATTTGATTGTGCTAAAATGGAGCTATTGCAAGTATACTTTAGGTACACTTGAAATATTTTGCATTTAAAGACCGATGTCAAAGATCATACAATCTTAATCAAAAGTGACGTTAAAACATACTTTAGGCTTAATATTAAGAAATGTGCATTGTGCACAAGTAGTACTCCAAATAAAGTTTAACTACAATTTTTAAATCAGTAAGTCTCAAGAGATATGTCAGTAATTATGTTGATAAATTTTAACTATACATAGTATAAAATAAATGCATTTTAAATCTATTACTTTTTTAGTAGAGTCTGTTCAAAAGTTCCGGAGAAATCATACTATTTTAGATTTTAATGTGTTCATTGATATTTTTTTAGTGTATATTTTATTATATTTTATTTATGTGTATGTTTGTGTGTGAATTGTTAAGATTAAATGAAATACAAAAGGAATAGTAAACAACACAAAATACTCACCTCATTTTAAAGTGTACTCTGTTTCTGCCTTGCTATGCAAAAATACGAAAAAGCATGCAAAAGCCGGGACATGCAGACACTTACCAGTCAGGGCTTCCACCTGAGTTGTCATGCGATATGTCAATGCTTTGCAGGTCTCCAAGAGAGAAAGGCATACTGAGTATGAACACATCCACCCCTCCCCTCTCAAACACTGGCTTCTCGGGGTCAGACAAATTGAAAGGTTCACTTTGCCCATCTGTGAACTGCAGGGCCACCATTACCTGACCAAAAAACACTTGAATTAAGAACCTTCTTAACATATCAATGAGTATCACTGAAAAGCCAAAAGTTCCTTAAGTTCAGAAAGTGAGGACAAGCACACAGTGTGTATCACCTTCGCAGTGGTGCCAGCCCTTCTTCTGTGGCCTGTTTGCACATTCACAAGGTAGTTGTACAGGGCACATGGATGGCTGTCCTCCAACAGAGTCATCTTACGCTGTGGACACAGGTATTTTACCACATTACAGGCATATGTATCAAGGATTTTGGTGGATACAATAAAATCAGCTTAGTATTGAAATTCTGTTATGTGCCAATGTGTTTTGATAAAATCATACTCTAGTGAAAGTAAAAACGCATTTGCATTTATTTAAAGGTGATGTTTTTCTCCTAGCTTTTGAAAATGACTGATAATGTAGTGCTCTAGGACACACCACATTAAACTGAAACCAACACCCTAAAACTTTTTACCTGCAGCTGATTTTACAATCTAGTCAAACTAAGTCTACATCATCTTCAAAGATGATCACGACATAAGTAAAGCATACTGGTTTAACTTAAAGTGGTGTGTTGTGGTGACTGGAAACACATCTCTACACAACATCAAATGACCATTACATTTTACTTGGAAATGCGCTTCAGTAGCTGTTTTAAATAAAAAGGGAATGTGATTTTACTTGTTAGCTCAATTAGGAAAAAAAATATCTTCATGTTCTGTGTCTGGATTTAGAGCTGTATTTTTCTGAACTGTCACTTAATTTATTTTCTGGCGTAAGTTAGGAAATATTAGTATTTACAAAAATGTGTAATGATTTTATCTTTTTTCTTAAGATAAGTTTTTTTGTATTTATTTATTTATTTATTTATTTTTCAAAAGAAACTTACAAATTAAATAATTGCTCTTAGGGTCATTTTTTGGCCCCTAATCTCCAAAAATGGCTTCATCACTCCTTGAATGTAACTGAAATTTTGTCAGCTGTTTTATCATCCATTAGTTGAAAACTGTAGGTTCGGTCATAGCACCACTGTCCTCAATAAGCCACATGAGTGTGTTAAGTAAGAAAGTTAATGTGAGTATACTGTACCGTTCTGAGTGCTTTGCGGTCTGCATACCAGGCCCACATTACAACCACCAGGAAGAGGGCAAAGAAGCAGCTGAGTAAAACCACCACTATATAGTTCTCTTTCACTGTGGCAAACAAAGCTGCCGTCTGGGATAAATCAACTTGGTTGGGCATCACAAAGAAGGAGCTCCCAAAGAACGTTGTGTGGTTGCACAAACAGTGAGTTAGGTTCGGCATTGTATTTTGACCAACCTTTGGATAGATATAATGTCATAAACATCATGAAAAGACTGTATATTACTATACATATTAAATGAGAAACCATTATAGAGGCTTACCATGCAGCCCTCTCTACTCCAGGCATCAAGTTCGGTGTCCCAAAACAGGCACTTGGTTACAAAAACGGAGACTTTAAAGGTCACCGATGCACTTGAGGAATGATCAATTGGTTGTACTGCCACCTTCCAGCCCCCCTCAATTCCCCTTCTCATTTCAGGGGTGATCAGCCAGCGATAATTATCTGTTGCACAAATAATGGAGGGGAAAGGTCTTTATCTCTTAATAATAGTATCTTGTGAACTATTCATTTTATTTATTTATGTTTCAAACTTTACCTTTGTAGGTTACATTAGTGCTTTGATTTAAATAGGTGGCGTTTGCCTCCTCTGGTGGGTACAAAGTAAAACCTAGAGTTACGTTTAGACTTGGTGTTGCTGTAACAACCACAGTCACATTTACGTCTGAGATGTTGAATTTTGAGTTGATGGTAAACCCTGGTTTCCAGGCTATATCTACAACTTCAGGCTCATCAGCTTCAGGCCGAGGCAGATATATCTGTACAGAGAGAAGCATCAGTAGCTGCTTATTACTTACAAAGAAATATAATTAACTTACTCATTTAAATTTTTTAAAGCACTTATCACAAAATTATTCTTTACAGAGAATAATGCCAATGTTCACATATGTGACCCTGGACCAACCAGTCATAGTGGTTTTTTGAAAGCTGAATAAATAAGCTTTCCATTGATGTATGGTTTGTTATGATAGGACAATATTTGACCAAGACACAACTATTTGAAAATCTGGAATCTGAGGGTGCAAGAAAATCTGAATACTGAGAAAATTGCCTTTCTTAGCAATGCATAGTACTAATCAAAAATTAAGTTTTGATATATTAAGGTAGGTAATTTACAAAATATCTTCATGGAACATGATCTTTACTTAATATCCTAATGATCTGATATAATAATAATTTTGACCCATGCAGTGTATTTTTGGCCACTGGTACAAATATACTTGTGCTACTTAAGACTGGTTTTGCGGTCCAAGGTCAAATATTTGAAACTGATGAAGTAAGCTCAATATGGTCCTCAAACTAATATATAACAAAAGTTTAGTTATTTGTTTTCACCTCAATATTCTCTGGAAGATTTGAGAATTTGACTGGATAGCTTCCATTCTGCAAAGAAAAACTGCAAGTTGTTCCAGTGATGCTCTCGTTGGACTTTAATTCCAATGGATTTTCTTTAAATTGGAAGAGCTGTAAAACAAAGTTTTTATCATCTTCAAATTATGATTACGATTGTAAATGGTCTGAAATGATTGTAAATGGTTAAAGTGGGGAGAAAAAAAAAAAAATTTTTTAAAGGCAGAGCAAGTGACAGGATTAATTATTATGAAGAAAGACTTTTTTGTATCTTTTGGAATAACGTGCACTATGAATCAAGCATAATAAGAGTAGAAATATGTACTATATTAAGGAAGTAAATGGAATTCATTTCATTTTTAGATTGACTGTATTTTATGACTTGGGTTTAAAAACAGGACTTTGATACATTAGTGAATGCCATGTTAGCAAACCTGAACGTTGACATTCCCAGTGGGCAGTTGACTAGTCATTGCAGAAAGAGCTGGAAGTTGGCAAAATCCTCCATCGACTGAGCCAATCATTTTTCCACCCAGGGTACTTGAATCTTGCCTATGGAGACACAGCTGTACATCAAATACAAACCACTGCATATGATAACATAGGCCAGTAATCATTCAACTTATTATGACCTGGTGACATAAATGGTGCCTGTTGGAAGTTCCTTGACAATGTCACCATTAGTAGCTAGAGCCTTCCCGTAAATTTGGCCAGCAAGAGTGATGAGGTCCTCAAGCTGTTTGATAAGAAAAAAGAAAGAAATGCACAGATGAAAATCTATAGCAATGTAAAGCATTCATCTGTCCAGCCTCAAAAGCATTTGATCCATTGATAACCTGACTTACATCATCCATGTTGTCAGGTTCACACTCTTGTGAGTACAAAAGCATGGCTGCAGTGCTGTTCATAACTACATCAAGTTGGACTGGATCCACTGTAGTGCCCAGTAGGAGGTGATCATATAGGTTTTGCAGGTATTTGACCTATCCGTGTAAGAAGTGAAAGAAAATAATTTACATCAATACAAAAATAAATGGAACATTATGGTTTAAAGATTATGAAGCAATGAGAACATTATCACTGATCTTATGCAGGGATCAATAATAACAACAATTGGGTATGTTGGCCCAAGACCAATGGAAGAGAGTTTTAGGCCAGCTAAATGAACTGTTCTTTGCCCTATTGGGCCAATGCTTGTATTAATGCCTAGCATTCTTGCTGGTGTGCACAACTGAGGATATTTGTACTTTTTGTAAATATATAAAAAAATGTAACGTAATGTTTAATGAAAAATATTTCTATACTATTACTGAAAATCTTACAGGGCGATACAAATCTGATATGTTGGACCGACAAAAATATGATGTAAATATAATGTATGAATCACCTTGTTGTCCTTTGTTAGTTCTTCTGTTGTTGTCTCCAAATCCTTCAGTATGTTTTTGGCATTCTGCAACATTAACAAGAAGAGTTCAAATTATCTCAGAAGTTCATGAACTGTTGGTGAGAGATTCTAATTTACTTTGGGCCTACATCCAATTTTTTTTTTTTTATTTAATGATATTATTGAAACAGTGTTTGATTATGTTCATATCAAACACTGTAAAATAATATCAGTAAATATCAAGTAGTTAACTTCCTTACAGTCATAAACCAGTTCAAATAAAAGACATTCATCATGGTATGTAATGAGCCATTTTAAGCAAGATACCAAGTGGTCTTTTCTTTCAGCTTTTTCATACCCTTATCCTTAGCTCTACCTCTCCTTTTCTCGTTTATTTGCTTTCATAAAATAGATCTGGATCTGAAGAGCCCACCTTACTGAAATAAAACATAGGCCCAAATTCTTTTACAAATTGAATAACGTCACCAACCTCCAAAACCGCAACAGTATTTCCTATACTGCTTGTCAATGATGTCAAAGTGTCAGTAAGACTTCTGCGGCTCCTTTTGTTTGCTTCGCTTGATGTCAGATGTTTATTTAAAACTGTAACGGCATAACTACATTACATTCTGTTCCATATTTAAAAGAGAAAACATAGTAATCGATCTCTTATTCTGATTCACATCATCAAACAATGTTGTTTTATGTTGTGTTCGTGTTGAGGGGAGGTGATTTGTTTCTGTACCTCGTGTGCAGAGGGAGCTAAAGCTCATACTGCAGTTGGGTGTGGTCACCAGCTGAAATGGATCTTTGACCATATAGGTGCAAGCCAAGTGATCTTTATTGACATCATTGCCAGCATTTTTGCCAGGGGAATATGAGACAGGTTTAAATCCTGTATACACACCCAAACATGTACAAAAATCTGTATGAATTTCATATATCATTATATACTCTTAAGGTGAAAACTCTTAGCGGTTCTTTACAGCTATTTTTCATCAGCAATGATCATTTGTATAGAGATCTTAAGTTTTAAGTATTACTATACGGTTCATTGAAGATTAAATATATGAGATTACATCATAATAATAGGTTGTTCAAATTAACACATTGATTTTTTTGGGTTCTCGTGTGGCAATAGACTGTAAAACCCTTATTGGTTCCAACTGAACCTTTATTTTTAGGCAAAACAGTATGATACCAGCTAAAATATTGCACTACACTCTTAAAAACAAAGGTTCTTTATTGGCATCAATAGAAGAACCTTGAACATCCATGGAACCTTTCAAATGTAGAAAAGGTTCTTTATAGTGGAAAAAAGTTCTTTAGATTTTTAAAATGTTCTTCAAAATGGTTCTTTTTAAGAACTGCTCACTGAAAGTTTTTTTTTTTTTTATGAGTGTAACATCATTTTGCTCTGCCTAACCAAATAAATTCCTTCATACAAACTCTAGTAAATCATTGGAATTCAAAACTTGGTCACACTTTAGTTTAGGGACCAATTCTCACTCTTAACTAATCAACTATGACTTTTTCCTAAGTAAACTCCTAATTTGCTGGTCATTAGGCAGTTGTTCAGTGTAGTTGTGGGATCTAAAATATGGTCAAGCCGAATAAGGCATTAATATGTGCTTTATAAGTACTAATAAACATCCAATATGCATGCTAATACGCAACTAGTTAATATTGAGAATTGGTCCTTAAAATAAAGTGTTAAACAAATCAAAAGTGCTTGTGAGACAAGAAATAGCTTCTTATATTTAACTTATACCATTTATCAGCACTTTGTATTTTCAGGCACAGGTTTAACTTTTCTTGTTATATAGCAAGGGCATAGAAGTACTGAGAGTTCACAGGTGGAAAACTCTGAACTTTACTCACCACTGATGGAATTTTTGTACATCAACTCCTGACTGACCCACCACGGTCCAGTTTCTGTGTACTGGGTCAGTAGGAGCTCCTTAATTTCAACATCCAAGTACCTCAGAAGATGTCCTCCTTGATTTTCACAGCTCTTTTGGGCTTCAGCCCATGGCATGGATTCCTGAACAAACTCATACGCTATTCCCCCATGAATTTCCAAAATTCTCCTTCCATACTCATAGTTCTCCTGTTCACTTTCTTCTGGTTCATCCTTACAAGTTGTAAGCGGTATCAAAACAACTGAAATCCAACAATAAACAAGCGCTTTCTTTGAGAAAGCCATGACTGATAATCGCTGAAAAGCAACCTTCAGTCTAGGAAAGTCTGTGTGGACTGAAAAACAGGGAGTCTACGTACATCTTAGGCAAATCTGAAATCTCACTTTGTGAAAACAGTGAATGTGAACTAACTTCATTAGGGAAATGGGAGCAGGCACTCAAATACATGCAAAGTCTGACTTTAAACCAAGACTCTGCATTCCAAAAGCCTCCAATACCTTATCCATGATCACAGACTTGTGAAATGAAGACATTTTGATTTTAAGTCTCACAATCCTGTGCAGTGATGATGGAAAAGAGTCAATTGTCATTCTCTGTATTACTCATTACTTAACACTGTATAATAGCAAAACAAGGATAAGCACTCACTGCATAAAGTACTTGGCAAAACCATGGTGCAACTAACCGTATTACATGAAATTCTACATAATACAGAACAAAGTGATAATTATGGTACTTACGTGTTACTCCAAGGTACTTCGAAGAAGTATTAAAAAAAAGTTATGTCAGGTCTTAAAACATTAAACGTATTCATACTTTTTTAAAATGTAATAAGACTTTAAGTACTAAATATATGAAGTAATAAAAGATTATGTTAAAATATTCAAATATTATATTAAGTATATTACACGTCTCTGTTTTGCCAAGTGCAACATTATCTGTCTTTATGATTGTCACAATTAACAATATTGAATGTTACATCAATAATAACTTAATTAATTTAACACATTTAGCTGTGCTATATATGTGCTATAAATTATCTCTCAAAATATCTCTCCTACTTCATTCTCGCGAGATTACGTTCAGGAAGTGAACAGCGACTCGCTGTACGCACGTTGTTTGGATGGTGTCATACAACACTCATGGCGGGACGACTGAAGGTGAATGATCGATGTATCGCTGTTCTTACACAAAGTTTTGTGGATTTTAAGGTGTCACCAGCTTAAGCAGAGCATGCATTTACAGATAAATCAGTATTACTTTTTTTTGTTGTTTTGCCTATCACGTGTATTGAATCAGCTCCTGATTTTCACAGTTTGTGTGAATATAAAACGCAAGTAAACCTTCTGTAATCCCCTGAAATCAGATTGCTATGTTACTTTTAAATGCATTACATGAACAGAAAATACCAGGATAATACCTTGTTTTGGACGTTTACCACTGAAATATCACAAAATATGAAAATGGTGACCATTCCGTACTGTGATATTAACTTATATGGTATTTTTTCACTACTGATCCATAGTGCTGACCTAGTACTTTTTGAAAAGGTAGGCTTTGTAGTGGTAAGACTATTTGTTTTAAAGTCTTGTTTTAGTGGATGCTTACATAACCTGTATTATATGCAGAGGGCAAAATTTAAGTACTGAAAGGCAAAATCTTTGATGAACCTACATATTCAGTGCACATTTGTGCTGTATGCTTGGAAATGTTTTTTTTTTTTTCTAGGAAATGTATTTTTTTCTAGGAAAAAGTGTGGTCTCTTGTTACTTAAGTATCCTCTCTTGATCTTTGCAGAAACAAGCGAAAGATGTCTTAAAGATCATAGGATGTGGCAGCACCCTGTTCCTGGGATACCTCACAGCCTCTGGAGATGAGCGTTTCTATGCCAATGCTCTCATGCCTGTGCTGCAGAGGTTTGTGGGAGCGGAGACGGCTCATGTCATGGCTGTCCGGTTGATTGGTCTTGGACTTGTGCCTCGCAACAACTACAAAGACCCAGCCTCACTGGTCAGCCTGTTAAAAATGATTGATACACTCTTACGTGAATCCTTTTCACAGACAGTAATGACATGTTTCCACAGTAATTAACATCATAACATCTAGCAGCGTTTTTTTTTTTTTTTAATTTTAATTTTTAAATTTGAATGTACATTTGTAACACAGTACTTTGTTTTCTCACCTTGGCATTAAATTACAAAAAACTAATTAATGCTGTTGCATGAGTGTTTTGTTCTAATACAAAGGCGCTGAGAGAGTGACATCAAAATTAATACCTTTCTTTTGACCATCATAATCAGTCCCTCAAAATTTTTTTCCTCTTTTGTACAATCATAGAATTTTTGTTCTTTTTAAATTAACCTCCAAGTCTCATTTTTGCTGGCCATTTGTGTTCTTTAGAATGTCACTGTGTGCTGGAAGATTTAAAGACTGTAAGATTTGCATTAAGCATTAAGATATATTTTTGCTTTAATTGCAGTGTGGTTGTCCACATACTTGGCCATATAGTGTATGGGCATTATATTGGCCACTCTTGATATTGACATAGTTAATTGAAAAACCTGTATTTGGTTTGCCAATATTGGTTGGTCAGGACATTGTTTCAGTGTTTTTTTAGGAGAAAGTTGAAGTAAATTTTTTCACATTTATTTCCATCAGGAAGTGCATGTGATGGGTCGAAAGTTCCAGAACCCAGTTGGGTTAGCAGCAGGCTTTGACAAGCACGGTGAGGCAGTGGATGGCCTCTATAGATTGGGGTTTGGCTTCGTGGAGGTAGGAACTGTAACCCCAAAGGCACAGGATGGAAACCCAAAGCCACGTGTGTTTAGACTGGAGTCAGACCAAGCCGTCATTAACAGGTATGGCTACATATTAAAGACAAACCTACTGTGATATGTCTCCAGGCTCTCAGAACAGAATTTTGATGTCAGTTTTTGCCCATTATAATTTAAAGCAGTGCTTTCCAACCTTTGTCTTGGGTATCTTTGACCTGTCTTTAGCCACCTCAGAATAGTTCATAAATGAGTACACCCCCTCTTAATCAATTATTCTTAAAAGACATATTAGGATTATTTGGAAATATAATGTTCAAGTAAGTCTGCTTGATCAATTACCAAAAAAACATTTCAGAATTATTCAGAAAAATAAGATTCTCTTATCAAAGTGATAAAATGTTTTTTAAAAAATAAAACTAATACATTTTTATTTTCAGCTTATATTTTTGTAATATTATTTCTTTATTTAAACAGAAAAAATATGGTGCAGAATAAAGGCAATTTTCAACCAAGAGATGAGTAATTTCTTGACAGTTATGCAGCCCATTCTCAGATTTAAAGGAGAAGTCCACTTCCAGAACAACAATTTACAAATAATTTACTCACCCCCTTGTCATCCAAGATATTCATGTCTTTCTGTCTTCAGTCGTAAA
>JAHKKF010527303.1:78769-113322 GCA_019740295.1 Labeo calbasu
AACAACAATTTACAAATAATTTACTCACCCCCTTGTCATCCAAGATATTCATGTCTTTCTGTCTTCAGTCGTAAAGAAATTATGGTTTTTGAGGAAAGTATTTCAGGAGTTTTCTCCATATAATGGACTTAATTGGTGCCACGATTTTGAACTTCCAAAATGCAGTTTAAATGCAGCTTCAAAGGGCTCTAAACAATCTCAGCCAAGGAAGAATGATCGGCCATTTTTTTTCGGAAAATAAAAATTTGTATACTTTTTAAGCACAAAAGCTTGTGTAGCACAGGCTCTGGGATGCACGTCCACGACGTTACGAATAACGTCTTAAGTTCATCGTCTGTGTACTCCGGCTCAAAAAGGAAGAGTATGGCGAAAAACTAACATCTAATCCCTTTGAAGTTGCATTTAAACTACATTTTGGAACTTCAAAATCGGGGCACCAATGAAGTCCATTATATAGAGAAAAATCCTGAAATGCTTTCCTAAAAAAAAAATAATTTCTTTACGACTGAAGACAGAAAGACATGAACATCTTGGATGACAAGGGGGTGAGTAAATTATTTGTAAATTGTTGTTCTGGAAGTGGAGCTCTCCTTTAATGCCGTCAGCAATGGAACCAGTTGAGAGGAGACTTATTTCTGTGAACAAGAAATTCACGGAAATTCAAAAACAATGGACTTGTGACAAGTTCCCTGAATCAGGCCTTCATTTTAAGCTTTCATTTCAAGAAGAGTGATTTAGCTTGAAAGAGAACAGGAAAAATATCAAACAAGTATCTCAGAGCTGGTGAAAGGTATAAAAAAGAGTGACTGTTCAGAAAGGAAAAACATGGTTGTTGTCCATAATGGAACTACCTGCCTTAGCAAAAGCACAATAATCTCTTTTAGTCTTTTTCAAAGCCCATATTACTCTGGTCTCATGAGACCAAGTGAATCAGTTTGGATCTAACAGCATCCAAAATGGCATACTAAGGACATGCTAAGCAATAAAATATTACACGTTTCTTGAATTTAACTAAGGGGTGTACTAATTTCGATGGCCATTTATGCAAAATTGGCTAATTTACTTTTTCAGATATTACTGACATTTTTCTTGACATGTATAACTTTTTATTAGTTATATATTTATTATTGCAGCTTAAATTGTCTCACTGAGTCAAGATGTATGGACCAGTTGGTGAAAGATTGTATAATTTTGAATTAGATGGTATTCGCATCTCTCAGTCACACAAACAGTGTTTATTTTCTCCATGGAGAATATGCAAATGAAGCATTCTCCTGAAGGAAGCTTCCAGTTTAGCATTTAGTCATGCATTTTGCTTCAGTATAGGTTTAGTATAGCTGTTATGTCAGTCCACTAAATGCAGGTTTATGTTTTTAACTTCTGTTCTCTGTTTTTAAACATTTACGAAACTCCTTTACACACTGATGCATGGGATACATGTGCTTTTTCGTTAATACTCGGTGAAAGTGAATTTTGTTCCAAATGGAAAATATTTGAATAAGCATGTTGTTTTTTTTTCCATGAATATGCTTGAACTTAATCTGAATTTCTGGCTCGACATGATTTTCTATTTTATAAGTGAATAACGAAAAGAATGTCTTTGGTCTGTAGAATTTGCTGATGTAAATATTAAACAATAAAAATATAATTGATATCAGTCACACACCAATGTTATCAGCCAGTGTTGTGTTCAGATTCTTCACAGGCATTCAAACAAGGGTGGAGTCCTTCTGGATGGAGTAAATGAATGGTGTTTGTCCATGTTACAGGTTTTGAATGTCAAATGCTGCTTGCCATTTGAAAGTTGAAGTTTGGACTTTCTCTTTTCTTGTGATTTGAACAAACCCCCAACCTACATATTAAACTGTAGCCTTACTACTGTTTATGCTATGGACGTGAATGATAGCTTCATTTGTGTTATTTTTATAATCAATGGTAAAAAGACCCACAATTAGTGACTCTTCAGAAAATGTAAAAGTCTTTTTTTCTTCTTTTTTGTCATCTAATTTGCTTGCTTAATATTTAATAACTGGTACATAAATACTGTCGTACCATGGTACAGTAAAGTGGTCAGATGGAAATGACATGGTTTTGTCATGATTATCATACCTAAATATGGTATTTACATGATACTGAAATAAATACCATCTGCCAATGTGTCCACAAAACCGTGGTAGTACCGTGGTACTACTTTTGTAAATGTCAAATACTTTTGTACAATGTAAGTATTTCACTAATAATTCATGCATAATTGTGGATTGTGTATTCCAGATATGGATTCAACAGCTGTGGCCTTTCTGCAGTGCATGAAAGGTTGAAAGCCAGAAAGCATGTGCAGTCCAAACTAACAAAAGGTAAATAATAGACAAAATTTCCTCATTTTACTATTAAGGCAACAGGTTTATGTGGGGAACTGTGGATAAGTTTCCATATGTTGTTTTATTTTTCTCAAGACTGTGAACGTATCTTTACATAACATAATTTCCCTCAATGCTTTGGAAATAAAGACATTCAGTGCTTTTTCCTACTTATTTGAATACATCTGTTCAGCTGTGCCAGGAGAAGTCCTGCTGCCCTCTAACAGTATAAATTTCCAATATCAGCAGGTAAACCTCTTGGCATCAATCTGGGGAAGAACAAGCTTTCTACAGATGCGGTGTCAGATTATGTGGAGGGAGTGCGGACGCTGGGCCCTCTCGCTGACTACCTAGTTGTAAATGTTAGCAGCCCCAACACTCCTGGCCTTAGAGACCTACAGGGCAAGGAAGAACTGCGCCACCTTCTGGACAAGGTAGTTCATCCTTTCAGTTCTGAATGCATATTTTACCTTTTTTCGATACAGGTACAGTACTGATGCTTTTTGATACAATTTTCAGGATACCTTACCAATACTGATTATTTCTTAAATAGGTATGTGATTTATTAAAATAATGTTAAATATAAAAAAAAAATTCCATTTAAGGACAAATCACATTTACATGATACATACTAGCCATTAATAACAAATGCAGCACAAAAGCAAGTATGGGCATAATTAAATAAAAAAAAATCTCTGTACCAATAAGTGTAAAAATAATCTTGTATTTTACAGAAATGTTGTGATTAAATAATAGTAAAGTAATATATTTTAACATCAATATGAATCAAATAAACTAGAATACCATGTATCATATATCATTGCATCTTGCTGTATATTCCTCTACAAGTGAAAAGTAGCATCACACCAAACTACATTTACTTTCTGCCATTTTGTCCATCTTTCTATAGTATAATATATATATATATTATAAACTAGTATAATGTTTACATACATGTAACAAGTAACTACAAAACTCTCTTTCTGTTCGTACTAGGGCTATCAGTTTAACGCGTTAACTTAAAGGAGAACTCCACTTCCAGAACAACAATTTACAAATAATTTGCTCACCGCCTTGTCATCCAAGATGTTCATGTCTTTCTTTCTTCAGTCATAAAGAAATTGTTTTTTGAGGGAAACATTTCAGCATTTTCTCAATATAATGGACTGATATGGTGCCCCAATTTTGAACTTCCAAAATACAGTTTAAATGCGGCTTCAAACAATCCCAAATGCGGTTGTAAACAATCCCAGCCGAGAAAGAAGGGTCTTATGTAGCGTAACGATTGTTTATTTTAATAAAAATAATACAGTTTATATACTTTCTAATGCCAAACGCTCATCTTGTCTTACTCTGCCTGGACTGTTTTTGTTCTGGTACATGACAGTTAGGGTATGTTGAAAAACCTCCCATCTCATGTTCTCCCTCAACTTCGAAATCCTATTTCGCTGTTTTACCTTTTTTGTTAAGGGTGTTTGATCTTCTTTGTATGTTCACTTTGCAAAGACTGGGTCGGAACTTCTGCAGTGATGTAGGATGATTTTGGAAGTTCAGGGAGAACTTTTTCAGGGAGAGTTTTTCGACATACCCTAACTGTCTTGAGTCAGAATACACAGAGTTCAGGGAGAGAAAGGCAAGATGATAAAGTATTTAAATTATATTTTTTTTTAAAAATGAAAATAACCGATCGTTTCGCTAGATAAGACCCTTCTTCCTCGGCTGGGATCGTTTACAACTGCATTTGGGATCATTTGTAGTCGCATTTAAACTGCTATTTATAAGTTAAAAATCGGGGCACCATATCATAGTATATGGAGAAAAATGCAGAAATGTTTTTCTCAAAAAACATAATTTCTTTGACTGATGAAAGAAAAACATAAACATCTTGGATGACAAGGGGGTGAGTACATTATATGTGAATCTTCTTGGAAGTGGACTTCTCCGTTAATTGGTTATGAAAAAATAATGCATTAAAATATTTTAACGCAGTTAACACGCTATAGACCTGTACGTCATCTTATATTTCATATAGTTGACTTGACAATATGACGCAGGACAACAACTCCACAAATGCAGTTATGCCCTGAAATTCAAGATACTGGTGCAAAAAATGCTCCTATATGTGTTTTGTTTCATATTTATATATATCACAAATCACAGGATATCACACAGGCAGCAAGAGCAGTATGACACGAGTGTTGCTTTTGTCCCGATCTATGACAAGCTTAAATGTGATTTTTATACAACAGTTCAGTAAATAAGAAGTTGATATTGTTATATTTTAAACACAATATTATGTGTTTTTGCTCACTTTTGCAGAGAACATATTACCTTTGAAGCCGAGCAACATAGCAGTGTTTAGTTTCTGAATGAATCCGCGTTTTGAATGAACCGCGTAAACCAGTGATTCAGAGAGCCATTTACTTCATTCCTGAATGAATCAGCCATTTGAACGAATCAAAGACATTTACCACCACCTGCTGGCAGATTTAGTTTCTTATCTAGAGCATCATTTCGTTTAAACAACATAAAATAAATAATAAATAAGAAGAAGAATAAAAATAAAAAAACATTAAATGGATAGTTCAGCAAAAAATTGAATTCTGTCGTCATTTGCTCACCCTCATGTCGTTTCAAACCTTTCTTTTGTGGAACATAAAAGAAGGTATTTTGAAGACCGTTGGTAACAAAGCTGTTTTGGTTAACAATGACTTGCATCGTATGAACAAAAAATACTGAGAATTCTTAAATTATCTTCTTTTCCATAGTTTACATTAGGCTGTCACAGCCTAAATGTTTATGTAATAAATTCTATTTTGAAGCAAATAAAATGAACTTTATTAAACAAATTTTTTCTTGCTGAAGCTACTTTTTGTAATGTCTGTTTGATACTTTACACAACAATGACTTTTGGGAGTAATTTCTCAGCCAAATTTGATGTGCGATTTAATTTGCAATTAATTAGATTAAGTAATCGAAACATCATGTAGTAAATTAGATTAAAAACTTAATCTTAAAATAAAATTTTAATTGACTCACAGATCTAGTTCATACATTATATATGAAATAATCTGCTATTGTACAACCCAATTCCGGAAAAGTTGGGATGTTTTGTGAAATGCCATAAAATCAAGAATATGTTATCTGTTCATTCTTTTTAACCTTTATTTAATTGACTAAAGTACAAAGAAAAAATTCCAGTGTTTTCAGTGGCCAACTTTTAATTTTATTTTGCAAGTATAACCAAATTTTGATTTTCATGGCTGCAACGCACTCCAAAAAAGTTGGGATAGAGGCAAAATGAAAATGAAAAGATTATAGAAGCAGGTGAAATGGAAAGTGAGGATATCATGTTTGGGTGCGTTTCAGTCTTTGCAAGCAAAGTTGGATCATGTCTCATTACTTTGCGCAAAATTTCATGACAAAAGTGTCAAACAAATTAAAAAACACATTTCTTAATAGAAAATCATAAAGAAGTTAGGTGTTTCACCATTTACCACAAAATATTGTGAAAAGATTTAGGGAATCTAGAGAAATGTCAGTCTGTGTAGAGCAAGGCAAGACACCTCAGGTGATGCATGATCTTTGAGCCCTCAGATGGCATTGCATAAGAAACTATCATGCTGCGGTGTTAAATAAAGCCACATGGGCTCAGGAGTACTTCTGAAAACTGCTGTCACTTAAAGCCCCATTCACACTACAAGCGACAGGCAGCGACAAAGCGACACAATCCCATTCATTTCAATGGAAAGCTGGCGATTTCCGGCAACGAGAGACATCGAGCTACAGCGACCATTGGCGACCGGATGGGGCGTGTCCAGCGATGCGACAAAGTTACTTTGTGCAAATGAAGAGCGACTTTCAGGAGCGACAGCCAATAGGAAAGAAGACAGTAGAGCTCATGTGATCGTTCTCCTCTCAGCCATAGATAAACATACGCAATGGAAAAAAGTAGGCTCTGCTTCTCATTTGTTTTTGTTTGTATATACAGATTTAATGTATATTTATATTATATTTAGTCTTATGCCTCCAAAATGTTTGGAAGTTGCTGCTAGTGTGAACGCAGCTTAACACATTGTGCAGCTGCATCAATAAGTTTCTGTTACTCTAGTAGAAAGCTATACATTAATTCTATGCGGTGATGCCATGGAGTTCTCATCTCAGATAGGCAAAAAGATGATGGAAATGTGTGCAGTGGTCAGACAAAGTCCATGTTTCAGCTTGTTTCTGGGTAAAAAAAAAAACGACGTCGAGTTCATTGGTGACTGGAATATGTTTAAAGGTACCATTGAAATGGAAGCATGTGTTGGGATTTTACAGACACATATATTGGCATCAAGATGATGTATTTCATGGGAAGTCCATGGTTAGTAGATCTCAGGTAGGTCTCATTCTGCATGTGCTACAACAGCGTGGTTTCGTAGACAGAGTGAATGTGCTAGACTGGCCTGTCTGCAGTCCAGATCTGTCTTCTATTGAAAATGTATGACCAGTCAGGAAAAGGAGAATCAGACGATGACAATCACAGACTGCTGAGCATCTGAAGTTTTTTATCAAGCCAGATTGAACAACAGTTTTGCTTGCAGAACTTGAAGTATTAATATCCTCAATTCCCAAACAATTAAACATTGTAATTAAAAGGAAAGTCGATGTGGCACAGTGTTAAACATGCCTCTGTCCCAAATTTTTCGGAGTGTGTCATAGCTATGAAAATCAAAATATTTACAATATAAAATTTAAAGTTGGCCACTGAAATCATTGAACATTTTTTCTTTGTACTTCGGTCAATTAAATAATAATGTTAAAGAGAGTGAACAGATAACATATTCTTGATTTTATGAAATTTCACAAAACGTCCCAACTTTTCTGGCATTGGGGTTGTATAATGGTAACTTCTTAAATGGTGCATGAAACAAGTTTTGTTTTGTAAGAATACATTGCTACTTCTGAATGACCATCAATAAAGAAAGATACCAATAATGGTTGGCATCTGTGAAAGCTAACCAGCCAAACCGTGGCATGGTCTCAAAGTTCACAACACATAAAATCAGAACTGTAACAAGTTTTTAAAAAAATTGCTTATTAAAGTTTTTTTGTATATCTATATACAGCTGTTCAATTAGTCTTATTTTATTTCCATGAAATCACTGCATAACAATTAGTCTAATTTTTGTATAAAAGAGAGTGAAATCTTTAGACATAGGTTGTATCTTGCATTAGAACGAATGAATGACAAGAGTGAGTTTTTAATTTGTCCTTCATGTTAAGGACAAATTAATCATATCATTTGGTCTTGGTGTGGAAATTCAGGTGATTAAAGAGCGGGATTCTTTGCGGAGTGAGAACCGACCACCTGTGCTGGTGAAGATTGCTCCAGATCTTTCTACACAGGACAAGCAAGACATTGCTGAGGTCATCATGGAGGTCAGGTTAAACGGATTATGTGAAAATTTTATGTGGCGATTCATTTTGAAGATAGGAAAGCTACAGGAAATTACCTTTTTTTTTTTTTTTTTTTTTTTTTGTGCATTTTTCAGGTTGGTGTTGATGGTGTAATGGTTTCCAATACCACTGTTTCCAGGCCGGACACTCTAAAAGACCCTAAAAAGCATGAAATAGGGGGTCTTAGTGGTCAACCTCTGAAAGAGCTGGCCACTCAAACAGTGCGAGAGATGTACACATTGACACATGGTACTCTTAAATGTTTTTTGTCTTTAAGCATTACATTTGTATTTGGTATTTGGACTGATAGATTGAAATGTGTAAAGTGAATTTGGTTAATAAGAAAATAAGCTTTTGTGTGAGTTTTTAGGGAAGTTACCCATAGTTGGAGTTGGTGGAGTGGCCAGCGGACAGGATGCCCTAGATAAAATTCGTGCAGGAGCTTCTCTGGTGCAGCTCTACACGGCTCTAGTATACCAGGGTCCGCCTGTAGTCAAAAAGATCAAAAGAGAACTGGATGATCTTTTAAAGTAAGTATACCAATGCTTTGTTTTCCATTTTTTTTCTAGGTATTAGGAAAAAATAAAGGTATTAAATAGGCATGCAACAATACACTCAGTCCACGGTTCAATACGTACCTCGGTTTTTAACCAAGGTTTTCGGTTCGTTTCTGATATCTTATGTTTTTTTTTTTTTTTTGTTTTTTTTTTTGCAACAAATTAACAAAGTACTCCCGTAAACCTCTGTGCACTGGAAAAAGCGAATAAAAACAAGATGTATAAAATCTGAATAAAAACAAGATGTAACGTTAAACGTTTTGAATGATGAAATGTAAGAACAATAAACACTCGTCTGCAGTAATATATGGTTTATCTGTGTGCTTCAAGCAGTCTCGTGTATTCATTGCTAATCAACATACATAGAATATGAGTATATAATTTATTGTCTGCCTCATTCTGTGATAAGAATCCACATCAGATTACATAAGGAAGTTATTTCAAATACTCGACTGATGTTGTGAATTAAAAACAAGTTATAATGTTTTTTATAACTCTTTTGTTGGGCAACAGGTTTAGAAAGGCTTATCATTGCATGTCATTAGAATGGAAGATGCTCTGCCTGTGTTGCTTTTTCAAATATAAGCGGGGAAGGGTTTCCTCATTTCAGCATGTGAAATCGCAGGCACACATACAGCAAATTCGGAGAGAGATAAAACAAGGTAAAGTTATTTAAATGCAAAACCGAAAAAACGCAATTCACAAGCGCGTATTGAACTGTGGATGTTGTGCCAAACGGTTCAATATTATATTGAGAATTGTGACATCCCTAGTATTAACCATTTGTTCCCGTTTTGTTTCCTTTTTTTAGGGCACAAGGTTTTACATCTGTAGCAGAGGCAGTAGGTGCTGATCATAGAGCAACAGAAAAACTTGTTAAACCACAGACCTAAAAGGAACGTTCACACTCCAAATGTGATGTGTTTTCAGCGAGTTTGGCCCCTCATAATGCAGAACATTTACTGTTGGACATTAATTGGTATCATTCTACATTTTCTTTTAAGCATCATTTTGGAGTCATTCATTCAATTGCAAGACTGGAACCTCTTCTAGAAAAATATGTTGTGCTGTGGTGACATGACTCATGCCTTATTGGTGTTGTAAATGAATTCTTGGTAATGTAAAAATGTTGCAGAGTGCTCGAGTGGCTTGCATATCTGATATTTTACGCCACCAAGTTAAAGAAGTACATATGAATTTGAATAAATGTTGTACACTGAAGATTTGTTTATAAAATGTTAACTAATCACAGCGGTAATGCATTTGATTTCATTACATTTCTGAATTTTTCATGTACATGATTTCCAAAAGGATTAGGAAGGAAACAATGCATTAAGAGCCGGGGGGTGAGGGTGAAAACTTTTGAACAGAATGAAGATGTGTACATTCTTATTATTTTGCCTAAATATCATATTCTTTCATTTAGTACTGCCCTTCAGAAGCTACAGAATATCCTAACATGTTTCCCAGAACAAAAAAGTAAGTTTAATTTACCCTGATCTTTAAATTAAAAAAGTTCACACCCTTAATGCATTGTTTTTTTCTTCTGAAGCATCAGTGAGCATTTGAACCATCTGTAATAGTTGCATATGAGTCCCTCAATTGTCCTCAGTGTAAAAAAAGATGGATCTCAAATTCATACAGTCATTGTTGGTTAAAATACACAACATTTCTGGAAAACCAAAGAATTTGGATTTTTCTGAAGAACAACAGGCAGTTTAATTGTTCAGGACAAACAAGGTACTCATGAACAACTTTCACTAATCAAAAAAACCCAGCTGTGGATTATTCAGGTAACAACATAGTATTAAGAATCAAGTGTATGTAAACTTTTGAACAGGGTAATTTGTATAAATTCAACTATTATTTTCTCTTGTGGACTGTATGTAAATGTCTTTTATGTGAAACATCTTATTCAGGTCAGTACTAAATCAACAAAAACATTCATTTTGTATGATCCCTCTTATCCTGGTAAAATAATTAACATTCTGCAGAATCTGCAAGGTGTATATGTGTATACACACACACACACACACACACACATGTATATATAAAATCTCAGTTTTTAAAGCAGTGTACTTAAAAAGGTGTACTCTGTAAAAGACATCAGGATTCTTTTGACAACATTTTGCTGCAGCATGACCTGAAGGCTTTGAAATGCACAGAGGGAGCTGTATCAGATTTCGGCATGACATCTGTCCATGCAATGAAGCTGAAGTGCAGTTGGGTTATTCAAGAAAATAGCTAGTGTACCACAAATGTAAGCTTTGAAATGGCCTAATTGAAATCCAGACTTAAATGCTGTGGCAGGGCCTGAAATCATGCTTGAAAGTCTACAAATGTCACTATGCGAAAGAATGCAGTGAGTCAGGAGTGGGACAACAATGTTCTTGAAACCATTGTGGGCAATTGGCTGCAGTTATTGCTGCTAATGGAGGTGTAACCCGTTATTGGCCTTATTAAAGGAGTAATTGTTTTTATTTATTTATCTTTTTTTTTTTTACATAGGATGTTATATTACATCAAAAAACAATTCAAATATATCACTCAGTCTAATGAAATGAAACTGTAAGATACATGTCTTTAGTACTTTAAATTGTAAAGTACTAAATCTTAAGAGGCTGGAGCCAAAGCTTTATGGAAAAAAGACCATAAAATTGACTGTGCCTAAATGTTACACCTTGCAAATACACACTGCTACTACATGTCCAGCTAAACAAATCACCATTACCTTTACCTCATGGAAACAAAGACATTGTTTCCATGAGGCAACCAAAACCATTTTTTGATCCTTGGTTGGATAGGTGCGGTCCCTCTGTTGTGTTAACATTTCCAAATCAACCTGGCTAATCCTTGTTTGTAACAAAATTTAAAGGGGATTTAGAAATGCCCATAACCCAGTCTTCAGAAACGTTTAAGCCACGTCAAGTGTTCTCACTATAACCTTCCTTAGTTTGACTTGATTTTATTATCTTCTCTCGGTTTAGCATGAAAACCTCTCACAAATTAGTGAATCAAGTTAAACTCGAAGTTAAAACTCGAAACTTTCCTCAAAATTACTCTCAATACTGTTGCGTTGCTATAATGTTTTATTGCTGCCTCCCTACTCAATGTTAACCAGACATACAAAAAAAAGAAAACAGGACATTGATAATGTTCACAAATAGTGCACTAAATTTATTTAGAATATTTAAAGCAATAGCTTTACCAAAATTTACAGTTTTGTAAATTTACTCACATTTACTCACCCTCATGTTGCTCACTCTCTCTCTCACTCAAACACACATACACAAATAAATATGCAAAGCTTGTAAACAAAACATCTTCAGCTACTGAAAGCAAGAGAAGTGTGAAAATGCTAAGAAATATATATTTAAAAAAATTAGTTATTTTTGATGATCCTATTCACTGCAACTATTGTTCCCACTTAGTATGTTATATCAACACCTCTAAGTGACCTTATATGTGTCAGACGTGTTTTTTTAAAGAATAAATTTACATTTTTTGGTCAGACTGGAGAACACACAGTACCTTCGCCCTCATTTCCGTCATCATCTCTCGAAGTTCAGCAGGTACGTTAGAAGCATTTTCAGGAAAGATACCATTTATAAGTGGATTTAAAAAACAAACAAACAAACGAACAAAAACCTTTGATGAAAAACATCATTTGTGACTATTTAAAAAGTACAGTATGTTTATTATAGTATGAATGTTTGTAGTATGATGTAGTACGTGTGCCATGTTGGCTTTGTCACATGATCTATGGTTTCACTTAAGTTGCTTTACTGTCATTCACAACTCCTTTCTCATGTTTTTATGGGATGGTAAAGTTTCCATTGAATTTACATTTTGGCAGGAGGTAGTATGTCATTTGTGTTCTTCTCGCAGACTGTTTTTAGAATATACTTCTTTGGAATATATTCTATATACTCTAGAATACTCTTTTTTTTTTTTTTTTGGCCCTTTTTTTCCACATACTGTATTGAGACACAAAGGTCTTCCCAGCTCAGTTCCAGATCATAAGAAACCACCGTAGTCAGATTTGAAGCTAAAGCACAGTTGTATAAACAGTGTTGAGCTAGTGATCTTCACAAGGCAAGTATACTTCCAGTATATATAAAATTAACCAAGTGGTCCCAAAAAGTCTACCTTACTACCTTAAATATAAGGTATTCACTTGTTAACATTTGTATTTATAGATCCACTGTGATAAAATATAGCCTATAACACATGACCTCATTATTCTTCCATGGCCTATTCTGTCAGGTTATTTGATAAGTGCAACTAAACTTCAGAGATATAAAAGAGACTGACCAGACCTGTTACCTAGGTCTGAGTTATTCATTGGGGCCTGTACTTTGCCAGAGGCACTGGGCCGGCCTGCTCTCTCATGGGTGAAATGTGTGATGCACATGGACCTGGACCTGCTAGACTGTATGACACAAAGCCCAGAGTCCACAAACAGGTCTGAGGGGGTCAAGGGGAAGATGGAAGCCTGAGGTTTCAGACAACTCCCCATCATATGATTTATTGAGGCTTTTAAACAAAGCCCATGTCAACTCCATTCTTTCTTTAAAGCTATATAGGTGCATGAACTGAAACGGGGGAAATGCAAATGTACTGTATATGCCCACCATGATGCACAGTATAATGAATACATTCTTCATTCTGTTGCACTCCATATTACTTTTTTATGATATTCAGTAGTAGGAAAATGCCATATTACAGAATTTACATGCAGGTCAGAGGGGCATTAAATGTTTATTAGCTTTAATGTATTTTTATTGCATTTTTAATGATTAATTGTGCCATATTTAAATGTCACACTGACAACCAACAATTTTAATGGGGATACAGAGCACAGTTCCTGTCTCAGATGGCAGCTGTTGATCCTGAAGAGGTACAACCTTAAGGGCATGACTCAGTCATGAATTTAACAGCCCTCGCAATTCCCATTTCTCTCTGGCATAAACATGATCTTACATGAGAGATTAACATGGAAGGTAAAGCATAATACCACAAAAAAGTGGTCCATATGACTTTATAGTGCTTGATATTTTGTCTTCTGGAGCCATTCGATATATTGTGCCATGAGAACATGGAAATTTAAGTCGTTATTTACTCAAACCTCCTCTGGCCCGGTTCATGTCCTAGTTCTGCCATCCCCCCACCCTAGCACCTTTCCAGGTTTCATCTAATGGTAAAGAGCATTTTCTGGAGAAATTGTGAGTATTGGTTGCTGTGGATAGCCACTATGTGGTTGCCTGAGCCGTCGAGTCGCTGCCACGCAGTGGTTGCTAGACATTTGCTACGTGTTCTAAATGGTCGCTAGGCATTTGCTAGGTGTTATAGGTTGTACACTTTTCCAGATCAGTAAAGCCAGACTCCATGTTTCTACAATGCTGTGGTGCAAAGATACAGCTGGTTGATGTTCCTTGCTAGGTGACCCTTGATGATTGATGATTGGGCTAGGCAATTACCATGGTAATAGGTAAAATTGCCTGCCCAAGTCAAAAGAGCTCAGTACCATGTTGCCACAATGTTCTGATGCTGAGATTTTTTTTTTTATTATTCCAATTTTGTTTGACATTCTGATCTGCAGATTTTATCTTTTTAATCCTTTGTAACAGGATTTTTCACAAAATGTTTACCAACCAGATCACTCAAAAGTCATAGGTAGACTAGTTTGATGCCAAAAATTGCATGAAAGAAGAAGCGGTTACATTTTATTATACGGTGCCCTTATGACAGTGTAATTAAATACAGTACTGAGTAATATTAATTAACAACATATACTTACTGTCTGATTAGGAATAGGGTTTTAGAGCAGTCTAACTACCCCAAATAAACATCCTAGCATGTAAATAGTGGTAAGTTCATTCACACAGGAAAGGATGTTTTCTTTTTAAAATCTATTTTTTTAATGTCTAGAAAGAGCGAGAGAGAGAATAATTTAACAGTAACTGAGTCACCTGACATTCTGTCTGCTGTGAATGCAGAAGTGCTGTTTACTCTTGTCACTAAGGTCACATGGTGGCCCTGAATTTCTGTGAAGCCGACAGGAACATGGTTTAAGCTCTTATGTGTGTGTTTACTCCCTCCCAACTACAAATATGTAAATCAGTTCATTGGAAAGACTGCTGTTGGCAAGGAGACAGCGAAGGGCAGTGTGAGATGCAGCCAGAAGTGCTTTAAAAATAGAGTGTTTTCCCTTTTGCTTTACCTTTTTTGGCCTAGATTACATGGAGATATATTATGTCAAAATAATTATGTACAAATCACCTGTGGCCTTGAATTAGTTTTTTCTATTTTTGGTGACAGTAACGTCAAAAAATTGCTCTTGGGGTGAAAGTCGCCCACTCACATATACACTTTTTGTTGAGATATGTTCTTTTCATGGGTACAAAAATAAGCATCTTTAACATAAAAAAGAGCTTGAGTCAGGTTCCTTTATTCTGGAATCTAAGAGGGCAGGATTTAAAGTGTGTTATATTTATCAAAAATTCATTTTTAGAGAAAATGAAGATATAATTTTTTGTCTGCTATGCTGTTATGTGAAGGGTGGATCAAGTTGGATTTAGGTGAATCTAGTCAAATATGACCCAAACATCAAAAGCAAAGAACATGAGATATGAAGTTTTGCATTAATAAATTGCATTAAAATGCATTGTAATTGCATTGTAAAATGCACTGTGATATAATGCGGACAAAGATTAATAGCATCTACAAAAAAATTGGCATTTTTATGCCAGTGCTTTGACACATTGAATAGATAGACTGTATTTATTCTATATATTCAGTATGTCCCCCACCCACCATCTGTTAATAGATATGGCCACTGTAGAAATTTAATATTGCTCAATGACACATTTAATTTTTCACAATTTACAGTTAGAAAAGCAGATGTGTGTTCTTATGAGAGTGTGATCAGGGATGAGTACACAGGAACTGAATGTGCTCTGAGGGAACAGCAGAACATCTCTTCCTCCTACAGCTGCCACATGGATTATTCTCCAGGCCATCAACTCGTGTCCACAGACTGAAATTAGCACAGGGATTGCAAACGTTTTAGAAAACACACACACACACACACTAAAAGCAAACCATATAACCTACATTGACCAAAGTAACCCCTACAAACCCATTTGCATTCAGATCTGCCACCATTCTAGTACACAATTCTTGCATTTTTCAGTCAGCAACAGATGAATAAAAACCAGTCCCACGCTATTTTTTCCTGTTTGATAAGATGTTTCATTTGGAAATAAATGTCACAGTATAGACATAAATAACAATTCTACAGAGCCCTGTTTTAATGTTTTTCCTTTGTGTTTTGGTAAATGTTGTGGCAGAGAAGAATGAGGATGTTGACAATTATGATAGAGGCCTAAACATTTCTTAATCTCCATTCAAGAGGTCCAGCAAGGCTCCCCAAGCTTTTCATCATTTGAAAAGCCTCCAATGATGCATGTAACGTGTTTGAATTCTGTAGGGAAATTTGGGAGGAAGAACCTTCAAAAATCAAGAATGAAAACCAATATGCCCTAGATCTAAAAGGAAAACCATACTTTGGGGCAATTAAAAAAGGAGAATTTGCTCCAGGCTCAAGATCAGGCTCAATGTGATTAGAAATGGGTGATATGACCAAAATTTATATAGTGATGTTATAAAAAAAAATTGCTCAAGTATATTTTGCTGTAAATAAGATTATTTTTACCAGTTAAGTTTCACAGTTCTCTATACCAATTTCAATACCACAGCAGTAACTAAATAGGCTAAATAATACTAATGTGTGTATATATATATATAAGTATACATATAGTATTATAATAAACACAAAACAATAGGACAATGTAAATCAGCTGTAAATCAGCTAATGGTCATCTACAGAAACCAAATAAAGTAATCAAATTTAAAAATAAAACACTGCATAGTCTTCACTTTTATGTTGGATAACTGGCTTTGTTTATTTGATTACTTGCCAAGACTGGCATGTTGACCTATTTTCGTGTGTATTTGACCATTTAGATACCTATCCAAAAGCCAAAGTATACTTCGCTTGTCTGTATTCTGCTCCATTCCAAAATGCATGAACATAAAGCTGCAGATTAATGGTGAACTTGGGGAACTATGTCAATATATTCTATTAACCCTGTTTATTGTTCATTGATTACTATAGGTATGCTATTCATGGGCTTATCTCGTCAACAAGTGTAAACATTAAGCCTTCCAGGCACCATCAAAAGATTTAGAGGGCTCAGTCTCTTTCCAACTCAACATATAGACCAGACATCTCCAACCCTGCAACCCTGAAGAGCTACTATCCAGCCACAGCCCTGCAGAGTTTAGCTCCAACCCTAATTAAACATACCTCAACGACCTCATCAAGGCCTCCAGGATTACTAGAAACTTGGGTTGTGGCCCTCCAGCAACTGAGTTTGAGACCACTGTTCTACAATAAGCAAATCCACTTCACCAGCTAATTACTCTTTGACAGCAATGTCATAGAAATATACAGAGCTACTGCAAAAACGGCTGCAATTTTGTTGTTAGTAAATTATGTTTTATGTAAATAAACTTGACTATGGCATGCTAAAATTTACTTGAGCTAGATTTACAACCCTTAAATAACCATGGCACACACCCACATCAAGACCATAGGCCTGTGAAATGTATAACACTACGGGTCATTATTAATATCAAATATTTCGTTCTGATAAAGTTGTATGTAAAGCATCTTTTTATGAAACCATGCAGTCTATTAAGGCATGAAATGAGTAGCTTCTTATTGCATATAATAATGTGGTGCGGTGGTTTATAATATTAATTGAAAAAATGTAAACTAATCCTAGAAAGAGAAACACAGTTTAAATATTTATTAACACCAGCAGTAAATACTGTAATGTGGATTATAAAAAAATCTCTGCACTATAAACAACGAAAGCTTACTACAGACTGCACAATTTTAGCGATCCTAAAAGATCAGTGCAAATCACACTGATACACAAAGATGTTTCACTCCTATTGCTTATGCAAGTTTATGCTTGCAAAGCGCAATATGGCGGAATATTCCCGCCTTGTGAATAAAACAGCCAATCGCTGTTGATTGGTAAATCCATCGCGTCACTGCAGCTGCTGTTGTTAGAAGCTCCGGTTCCCATAGAAACCTGAAACTCGCGCTAATGACTGCACATGTATTTGCTGGACTAAGCTGAAAAATACTTTTTTTTAAAGATTGGAAACAACATTCATGGGGCAGTTCATTTCAGATTTTGTTGCTGATTTGAAATATGTAATTTAATTGTGAGTTCTTTGGTTTAATCCAGCCATATCGCGATTCTTGATGGGTGTGTCTGCTGACCACCACTGACAAAGGTAAGCTAAGGTTAATTGATTGAACACAATATATTTCTTAATGTTCGCAGTTATGCAGAGAATATCAAACGTTTATCTAGTATCAATAGCAGTAAGTGAATCAAATATACAATAAATATTACAGTACAAGATACTACATTCCACTATATTGTATTGAAATTCAACGGTATACAGTCAGTGTTATTTCTCTGAATGATGATGGCTGTATTTTACTTTACCACATTAACGGTTAGTTAAGTGTTATATGTTTTTGAAATTAACCAACGTTTAAAATGCTGTTAACGAAATCATTGCTGAAACGTGTGCAGATAACCTATACTAACGTTATACGAGTAAAAACAATATTAAAATAGCATAAGTAGGCTACATAAACAGTGGTAACGTATATTATAAAATAAATGCGTATACCTTAGAAAGAAAAAATCTTTATTCAGATTTCAGAATGAGCAGTTTGACATTTGTAACAGGCTATGCATACAACCGATACTACAAAACTTAGGTAAGATGAAAGCAAAGCAAATATGTAGTGATAATTAATTGTAAAATGAATCCACAAGGAACATGCACATAACAGCAAAACATAGTTAATGTTAGAGTCTGGATTTGCTCTTTGCATAGTAGAGTGACTTACTGTCCACCTCAGAAAAGCGCTTGGAGTTAGCACTATTATCTGTAAGGTTGTGCAACACAGGGTAAACACTAAGTTTGCAAAAAAGTCTCTGTGAATTCTCTTTTCAATTCTCTGTGAGTTGCTGATGAATACGGTTTTAATCAAACAAGGGAATAATAAAAAATCATAAGAAAGAAATAAGCACTTAAAATTAATACCAAACAATAAACACTGTAAATTCGTTTTTAAAACAGAATCCTTGGTGAATTTCCCTTTAGGTTGGATTGTTTCCTAGCTCCGTGTAGTGCTTTGGGCGGGACGACCAGCTATGAGCGCACAGTGAGGCCGGTTGAAGTCTGCTCCAGGAAACTCTTGAATGCCTGTACTGCTGTATTTGGGTGAGACTGTCCGAAGGACTTGGTGTTGCAAACGTTTACAGGATGATGAGCATGGTTTGTGCATAGAAACAATGGCCTTCTGAAAAATGTGTGCAATGCTACCAGTTCACCCCAGGGGAATCACTCGGAGTTAGGACTAGTGTGTGCCCTGTAAGGTCGTGGTGGGTGGGACACAGGGCACACCCTAGATTGCCAAGACTTGCCAAAATGACTTTTTTCTAAACCAAATCCCAAGCAAATCACTAACAAATATGATTATAATTAACCAACTGAATAAAATCCTAAAAATAAATAAATGAATAAATAATAATAAAAATTTTGGAGAATTACCCATTAGGTCGAATTGGTTCCTAACTCCGGTTTAGTACTCTGGGCGGGACAATCAGCTATGAGCCCACAGCGAAGGCTGTTGTAATCTGCTCCAGTGAATGCTTGATTGCCTGTACTGCTGTATTTGGGTGAGGCTGTTCATCCCTGGTAAGGATATGGAGTTGGATGTAGGTTGTGGTGTGATCCTACAGCTTGGTTTGTGTATAGAAACAATGGCCTTCTGAAAAATGTGGGCAATGCTACCAGTTCACCCCAGGGGAATCACTTGGAGTTAGGACTAGTGTGTGCCCTGTAAGGTCATGGTGGGTAGGAATCAAGGCGTACCCTAGATTGCCAAAATTATTTTTAAACACCAAATCCAAAGCAAATCAGTAACAAATACGATTATAATTGACTAACTGAATCAAATTCTCAAAAAAATTTTTTTTGAACAAATACAGACAATTTTGGAGAATTGCCCTTTAGGTCAAATTGGTTCCTAACTCCAGTGTAGTACTTTGGGTGGGACAACCAGCTATGAGCCCACAGTGAAGGCTGTTATAGTCTGCTCCAGTGAATGCTTGATTGCCTGTACTGCTGTGTTTGGGTAAGGCTGTTCACACCATTTAGGGACTTGGAGTTGGATGTAGGATGTGGTAAATCTTTTCAGGATGATGAGCAATGATCCTACAGCTTGGTTTGTGCCTTCTGGAAAATGTGGGCAATGCTACCAGTTCACCCCAGGGGAATCACTTGGAGTTAGGACTAGTGTGTGCCCTGTAAGGTCGTGGTGGGTGGGACACAGGGCACACCCTAGATTGCCAAGACGTGCCAAAATGACTTTTTTCTAAACCAAATCCCAAGCAAATCACTAACACATGTGATTATAATTAACCAACTGAATAAAATCATCTAAATAAATAAATAAATAATACAGACAATTTTGGAGAATTGCCCTTTAGGTCGAATTGGTTCCTAACTCCGGTGTAGTACTCTGGGCGGGACAACCAGCTATGAGCCCACAGCAAAGGCTGTTGTAATCTGCTCCAGTGAATGCTTGATTGGCTGTACTGCTGTATTTGGGTAAGGCTGTTTACCCCTGGTAAGGATATGGAGTTGGATGTAGGTTGTGGTGTGATCCTACAGCTTGGTTTGTGCATAGAAACAATGGCCTTCTGAAAAATGTGGGCAATGCTACCAGTTCACCCCAGGGGAAACACTTGGAGTTAGGACTAGTGTGTGCCCTGTAAGGTCGTGGTGGGTGGGACACAGGGCACACCCTAGATTGCCAAGACATGCCAAAAATGACTTTTTTTAACCAAATTCCAAACTAATCACTAACAAATATGATTATAGTTAAACAAGTGAATCCAATCCTCAATTTTTTTTTTTTATAAATACACACAGCATTGGATAATTGCCCTTTAAGTTGAATTGGTTCCTAACTCCGGTGTAGTACTCTGAGTGGGACAACCAGCTATGAGCCCACAGCGGAGGCTGTTATAGTCTGCTCCAGTAAATGCTTGATTGCCTGTACTCCTGTATTTGGGAGAGGCTGTTCACCCCTGGTAAGGATATGGAGTTGGATGTAGGTTGTGGTAAATCTTTTTTTTTGGATGATGAGCAATGATCCTACAGCTTGGTTTTGTCTCAGTTATTTTCAGTTTGAGTTGGTTTTCTGTCTTTGCTTTCTCCCTGTTTGTCAGTTTTGTTATTTGTTACTTTGGCTGTTGATTTGATTAGTCATTTTATTCAACTGTGTTGTATTAGTTCCCTTTGTTTGTTCCGTGTATTTAAGCCTTTGTGTTTCATTTGAATTTTGTCTGGTATTGTCAGTGTATAGTTGTGCTTATTCCTTTGCTAGTGTGTTTACTTATGCATTTATTAAAGACTGTTTGAACTGTGCTCTTCCATGTTGTGTGTGTGATTTAGAACCAGGTTGTGCATAGAAACGATGGCCTTCTGAAAAATGTGGGCAGTGCTACCAGTTCACCCCAGGGGAATCACTTGGAGTTAGGACTAGTGTGTGCACTGTAAGGTTGTGGTGGGTGGGACACAGGGCACACACTAGATTGCCAAACACTAATTTTTTTAACACTTAATCCCAAGCAAATTGCTAACAACTCAGATTTTAATTAACCGAGCAAATCAAACTCTGGAAAAATATTTAAAAAGATAAGTACATGAATGTATTTATATATAAATAAATAAATAAATAAATAAATAAATGTTTTCAAAATAAATAAATAAACAAGAAACTGTAAGTTTTACATGACAATAAATAATTATTTATTTATTTTAGAAATAAGTAAATATATAAGTAAATAAATAAATAAAATAAGTTTTAAATTACATTTTCTTTTTTTTTTTTAAATGATTAGTCTACAAACATTACTTTAAATGGCAGAAAAAAAAACAATATATATTTATTTTCAAAGCATAATCACTGGCGAATTGCCCTTTAGGTCGGATTGGTTCCTAACTCCGGTGTAGTACTCTGGGTGGGACAATCAGCTATGAGCCCACAGCGAATACTGTTACAGTCTGCTAAAGTGAATCCTTACTGTATTTGGGTGAGGCTGTATGTCTACCTCAGGTAAGGACTTGAAGTTGGATAAAGGGTGTAACAACCCTTGGCAGGATGATGAGCAATGATCCTACAGCTTGGTTTTTTGTGCATAGAAACAATGGCCTTCTGAAAAATGTGGGCAACGCTACCAGTTCACCCCAGGGGAATCACTTGGAGTTAGGACTAGTGTGTGCCCTGTAAGGTCGTGGTGGGTGGGACACAGAGCACACACTAGATTGCCAAGACAAAACACATTTTTTAACCAGTTCCCAAGTAAATTGCACTTTAGGCTGAATTGGTTCCTAACTCCGGTGTAGTACTCTGGGCGGGACAGCCAGCTATGAGCCCACAGCAAAGGCTGATACAGTCTGCTCCAGTGAATGCTTGATTGCCTGTACTGCTTTATTTGAGAGAGGCTGTTCATCTCTGGTAAGGATATAGAGTTGGATGTAGGTTGTGGTAAACCTTTTCTGGATGATGAGCAATGATCCTACAGCATGGTTTTGTCTCAGTTATGTTCAGTTTGAGTTGGTTTTCTGTCTTTGCCTTCTCCCTGCATGTCAGTTTCGTTATTTGTTAGATTGTTGATTTGATCAGTCAGTTTATTCAGCTGTTTTTTGTTTGTTCCATGAATTGTTCCATGTTAGTCCTTGTGTTTCATTTGAATTTTGTCTGGTATTGTCAGTGTATGGTTGTCCTTATTCCTTTGTTAGTGTGTGGCTTTACTTATGGATTTATTAAAGATTATTTGAACTGTCATCTTCCTTGTCGTGTGAGTGGTTTACAACCAGGTTGTGACAGGGTTGTGCACAGAAACAATGGCCCTCTGAAAAATTTGGGCAATGCTACCAGTTCACCCCAGGGGAATCACTCGGAGTTAGGACTAATGTGTGCCCTGTAAAGTCGTGGTGGGTGGAAAACAGAGTACATACTAGATTGCAAAGACATATTAAAAATTATTATTTTTTAAACCAAATCCCAAGCTAATCACTAACAATTATGTTTATAGTTAACCAAGTAAATCAAATCCTGCAAAAAAATGTATAAATCCATAGCTTTGGAGAATTGGCCTTTAGGTCAGATTTGTTCGTAACTGTAAGTGTAGTACTCTGGGCGGGACAATCAGCTATGAGCCCACAGCGAAGGCTGTTATAGTCTGCTGAAGTGAATCTTTGAATGCCTGTACTGCTGTATTTGGGTGAGGCTATTCACCGCATAGTGACTTGGAGTTGAATGTCGGTTGTGGTAAATCTTTTTAGGATGATGAGCAATGATCCTACAGCTTGATTTATGCACAGAAAACCACAGCCTTCTGTAAAATGTGGGCAGAGCTACCAGTTCACCCCAGGGGAATCACTTGGAGTTAGGACTAGTGTGTGCCCTGTAAGATCGTGGTGGGTTGGACACAGGGCACACCCTAGATTGCCGAACAATTTTTTTTAACACTTTATCTGAAAAATATTTAAAGAAATAAGTACATGAATGTATGTAGGGATAAATAAATAAATAAATAAATGTTTTCAAAATAAATAAATAAACAAGAAACTGTAAGTTTTACATGACAATAAATAAATAAATAAATAAAAGTTTTAAATGACATAAAAAAAATTCAAAATGATTAGTCTACAAACATTACTTTAAATGGCAGAAAAAAAAAATCCAGATATATTCATTTTCAAAGCATAATCATTGGCGAATTGCCTTGAGGATGGATTGGTTCCTGACTCCGGTGTGGTACTCTGGGCGGGACAATCAGCTATGAGCCCACAGTGAAAGCTGTTATAGTCTGCTGAAGTGAATCTTTACTGTATTTGGGTGAGGCTGTATGTCCACCCCAGGTAAGGACTTGAAGTTGGATGTAGAGTATAACAATCCTTGGCAGAATGATGAGCAATGATCCTACAGCTTGATGTATTCATAGAAACAGTGGCCTTCTGAGAAATGTGGGCAATGCTACCAGTTCACCCCAGGGGAATCACTTGGAGTTAGGACTAGTGTGTGCCCTGTAAGGTTGTGGTGGGTGGGACACAGGGCACACACTAGATTGCCAAACAATAATTTTTTAACACCAAATCACAAGCAAATCGCTAACAAGTCACATTTTAATCAACCAAGTGAATCAAATTCTTGAAAAATATTTAAAGAAATAAGTCCTTGTATGTATGGGTAAATGAATAAACAAATAAATAAATAAACAAATAAATAAATGTTTTTAATATAAATAAATAAACAGGAAACATCAAGTTTTACATGACAATAAATACATAAATATTTATTTTAGAAATAAGTAAATAAATAAATAAAGTTTTAAATGACATAATAAAAATAATTTCAAAATGATTTATCTACAAACATTATTTTAAACTACAGAAACAAAAATCCAGATAGATTCCTTTTCAAAGCATAATCATTGGCGAATTGCCCTTTAGGTCGGATTGGTTCCTAACTCCGGTGTAGTACTCTGGGCGGGACAATCAGCTATGAGCCCACAGCGAAGGCTGTTATAGTCTGCTGAAGTGAATCCTTACTGTATTTGGGTGAGGCTGTATGTCCACCCCAGGTAAGGACATGAGGTTGGATAAAGGGTGTAACAACCCTTGGCAGGATGATGAGCAGTGATCCTACAGCTTGGTTCTTTGTGCATAGAAACAATGGCCTTCTGAAAACTGTGGGCAATGCTACCAGTGTGCCCTGTAAGGTCGTGGTGGGTGGGACACAGAGCACACACTAGATTGCCAACAATAATTGTTTAAAACAAATACCAAGCAAATCACTAACAAGTCAGATTTTAAATAACCAAGTAAGTCAAATCTTCGCGGGAAAAGTGATAAATAAGTACATGAATGAATGCATAAACAAATAAATAAATAACACTAAAAAGTTTTAACTGACAAAGCGAAAAATTCTCTCAAGAAAATTGCTAGCAGTAAGAAATTACTCAACCAAGCAAATCAAATCCTTCAAAAAAATTAATTAATTGATTATTTAATTAATTATGAACTATAACTAAGATAGTTTTCATTGGCAAATAAAAAAATAAATACATCTCATTACATTTTATTTTCAAAACGAGTTGTCTAATTTAATGACAGAAAAAAATGGGTGGGTGGGACACAGGGCACACCCTAGATTGCCAACAATAATTGTTTAAAACAAATACGAAGCAAATCACTAACAAGTCAGATTTTAAATAACCAAGCAAGTCAAATCTTTGGGGGAAGAAGTGATAAATAAGTACATGAATGAATGCATAAACAACAAAAAAGTTTTAAATGATAGAGAGAAACAATTCCAGCTAGTGAATTTCTAATAACTTAGGAGTTAATTAACCAAGCAAATGAAATATTCAATAAATAAACAAACAAACAAATAATACGCATATAGGAAAATTTATTGCTCAAGAATATTGCTAACAATAAGAAATTACTCAATCAAGCAAATCAAATCCTTTAATTAATTACTTAATTAATCAATTAATTAATTAGTTAATTATAAACTATAACTAAGACAGTTTTAAATGACAATTGAAAAAAAATCCCAGCACATTTCTTTTAAAGCTATTTTTCTTCGAATAGGATTTTAAATGACTGAACGGAACAAATTTCCAAAACTATTTATTTTTAATGCATTATTCTTTGGCAAACTGACGTAGAATAGATTGGTTCCTAACTCTGGTGTAGTACTTTGAGTGGGACAACCAGCTATGAGCCCACAGCAAAGGCTGTTATAGTCTGCTAAAGTGAATCTTTACTGTATTTGGGTGAGGCTGTTTGTCCACCCGAGGTAAGGACTTGAAGTTGGATGTAGGGTGTAACAACCCTTGGAGTTAGGACTAGTGTGTGCCCTGTAATGGTGTGTGCACACATTAAAAGCTAATTTAATTATTTGCGTAAGTAGATTACATACAAAGTAAACGCAAAGACGCAAATAGATGCAAATTCACAGCAGGCAAGCGCGTCGCCCATTTTGTGTCAGTTGCGTAACTGACANGACACAAAATGCACGACACGCTTGCTGTAAACGCACAATATTGCATCTTCTGCGCAAGTTGAAAAATTTGCATGACGCATTGTTGTGCAAGCCAATCAATTAAGAACTTACTGACACATCCAGTTTGACACATGTATCAGAAAATGGAGGAAAGCATTATGTGATGATTTTATTCACGAGTGACACGAAAAACATCCCGCGAGTAATGCCAGAGCAATAACACAATGGTTGTGGTGGGTGGGACACAGGGCACACCCTAGATTGACAAAAATTATTTTTTGAAACAAATTCTAATTAAATCAAAAACAAATAAGATTTTAATTAACAAAGTCAATCAAACAAACAGAAAAACAAACAAACAAAAAAATTAACAATAAACTAAAAAATCAATAACAAAAATGGCAAAGCAAAACAATACCCCCTTGTAAAAACTAACAAATTAGGAATTAATTAATCAAGAGAAGCAAATTATAAATAAATAAATAAGTAAATAACACAAAGTTTAAAGTTTCAAATGACAAAGATACACTATTCTCTCGAGTGAAACCTTAATAAATCAGGAATTAACCATTCAACGAAAATCAAATACACCAAAATATTTTAAATAAATAATAACATTAAGAACGTTTTAAATGAAGAAGATAAGCAGTTCCCCACAACCAAATGGCTGACAAATTAGAAATTAATCAACCAAGTGAACCAATTCCAAAAAATAACTAAATAAATTAATAAATTAAGGGTAAATATAACACTAAGAGAATTGTAGATGTGACATAGTATGGCAATTTGCACAAGTGAATTCCTACCAAATTAGAAATTAATCAATCAAACAAATCAAATCCTCAAAAATATTATAATAAATAAAGTACATATAACACTATGAGAATTTTAAATGACAAAGCATAATAAATAAATAAATAAATAAAATGCAGTCTGTAATAGTGTGCTCCAGGGATTCATTGACCACCCTTAATGTTATATTTGGGTAAGGCTGTCTGTTTACACCGCGTAAGCGAATAAAATTCTCAATAAGTTGTAAAACAAGTAAATTAATAAAAAACACAAAGATGATTTTAAAGCAGTGCTTATAATTGACTCACCCTTATACAAAAAATAAATAAATAAATACAATTCATTAAATGTGTGTGAGTTTGTTTGTTTTTGCATACAGCACATGACTAGTACAGTTTGCAAAAGAAAAAAGAAGTATTTATTTATTTATTTAATATGAATAATTACTTTGCACTTTAAAATCAACTTTCTAAAATGCAAAATCCGTATTTAGTTGTGATCGCTCCGCACAGCTTGTAGGTCTCTGGCTAACTGGCTAACAGCAATATCTGTTCACTCACAATTGTCTAAAAATGTGTCGATGAATAGTGAATGTTTGTTGTTGTTATTACTTGGACAAATGATTCCTTGAACGAATGGTTTGGGAGTTGTTGAGCAAAAAAGGTAAAAATAAATGCATATTATAAGACAATGAAAGTGTTTTTTGACCTTGCATGCATGTCAACCTGTTGTTGGGGACTCCCAAAACCAAAATATGAACCTTTCATAATCCAAAATAGGGGCACTTTAAAAAATATTACATGCAGTTTGCAAATATCTGTAGAAGAATATACATTGTCAGTGGTGTTTCTGTATTGTAGAATCAGCTCATAGTATTGTGTATTTAAATAGCTTTTGAACGTAAGACAAGTTACAGCCTGAGGCAGTCAGTGTGTGTGCTCTGAGTAGCTTTATGTGGTTCTGCTGCTGAAGCTGTGAATATTTAAACAGAAGACTGGCAGACTTTTAGCCCTGTCACCTACTATTACTCGCACTCAGTGAACACAAGGGGATACATTTGCTTTAAATTGTTTATTAAAAATTCTCAAGTCTCATTCTATATATAATATATACTCTATATATGTATTCTATATATAATATAGCACTGATTATGTACTTCACAGTGTTAAGGGTGTCAGCTAGTTGTTACAAAGGTTATCTACTTAAATACTGTATTTTTTTCACTTTATTATTATTTAATATTTTAATTAAAATCTAGGAATGCAAAGAAGAATCTATAATATTATTTTTATTTTTTAAACAAAGGGTATCTCAGCTGTAGCGTTCAAGTTAATCCTTTTCAGAAAAATCACATCTCATGTTAAAATCACATGCAAAATATGTGAAACACACATTACATTTTTGTGGTAAATGTGTAACACCCATGTGATCACATTTGTCCACACATCCACATTTGTTCACGTGTTTATACAGATTTACAGAATGAAGTTTCAAAACCAAGTTTCATATGTTTTCCACATATTTCATGTGTGATTTTAACATGATTGCATATGTGAAGTTTGTGTGGACTTACCCAATTACACCACTTTTTGAGCCACATTGCTGTAGGTACAAATAGAATTCTTTCAAACTGTTAATTGTTTTTAGAAATCACATTCAAAATTGTCTCGCATACATATTTTACAGATTTATGCTGCATATGCAAAACAATAATCAATAAGGCATTTCTCTGTATTTCATACATACAATTCCACACATTTAGATATCTGCTATCTCTTGTAATTATGATCATCTTCAGTGAATAAAAAAATAACTGCAGGGATATGCTAATAAAGACTATAATTCTCTGTAAAACATAATAACTGCCACAATCCCTGGAACGATGCTTATCCCGTAGTCCCTGAACCGTTTGTGAAAAGATCCTGAAAAGCAAACTGTTAATCTCTCAAGGCGAAAGTGACAGGAGATGAAGAAAGTGAAGTCAGTGCCAGCCTTTTCCCAGCTCCTGTCCAAAAAATCTCAGCTTTTCTCAGAGTGAGGTTGCGGTCTGTCCCGTTGAAAGAGCAGCGTCAGCCCTTTCCTAAAACGGTGGTCCCGCACACTGTAAATAATCACATTGCAGCAGCTATTGCTCGTCAGAATCCAAAATGCAAAAAAGGAGAAGTTGCACCAGGTGTATCCCACTACGTTCCCCAGCACAAATACTGCGATAGGAGAAAATGAGGCTGTGAAGGCAAAGGTGAGGATTCCAATGGTTTTAGCTGCTTTGATATCGGAAAAAGAGGGCCTGTGAGTACACCCACCAGCTCCTGAGTCCGTGCCGAAACTTCCCTCAGAAAGCAGCTTCCGTTTGCGGGAGTATCGGCGGATACTGGTGAAGGACAGGATGTTGACGGCTAACGTCCCACCCAGCAAACTGAAGTCAAAGGCTGGAAACAGCAGAAGGATGTTTGCATCTGAAGGCAACTGCTGTTTGATTAGTATGGGTGCATAGTTGCACATGCGGCTGCATTCATTGTACTCCAACGTGAAGCTGTTGCTTAGCATGAGCGGAGCCATTGCCAGTAAGAAGCTGCCAGTCCAGGACAAGAGAATTAGGAACAGGGTACGATGCTGCGTCACAAGAGTGTCTTTATGCAGCGGACGCAGGATTGCCACACTGCGCTCCACCGTCATCAGAAAGATGGTACTAATTGAGACAAAAGTGCATCCAGCAAAAACTGGACCAATCAGCATGCAGGGTTGCCAAGGTCCTGATCCACCCTCCGGTGAAGCTGTTGAGATGCCCTGGTACCACAGCGGTGGAGTGCTGGTCACCATGAGGAAGATTTCAGTGTACACAGAAAATGGCACCACCAAAACTCCAACCATCATGTCAGCAATGGCCAGGGACACTGCAAGACAAATATAAAGTATAGCAGATTGCTCAGAATTCACCAAATGTTTTCTTTGCACTAGAGATCTGCATTCCCTGACGTAACAGTGTGGCACAAGATACATTTTGAAAAGTTTGGATGTGCGAGGCAAAGATACTGATGTGTTTGCACTGGAAGCTGGTATCTAAAAATAAAAGTCACTCAAATTTATTTTATGCTTCATGGTACAGAATGTTATTAGTCTTTTTTGGCCATGGCTTGGTTATTTTCAGTGTTTTCACTTTTATGCAACAGTGAAGGTCAGAAGTGTCCGGTGTGGAAATGCAAAACATTCTCACTCCCAACTCGTCACACACTGACGCTTGGTCAGGACGTCTTGGCTTCACTTTTTGACACACAGGGTACCTCTTTAGAGTTATTTTACGACGCGCAGGGTCCTCCATTGCTTTAAATAAAAAACCTTTGGCATCGATATGCTAATGCGAAAGGCACTGTGAATTTTAGTGTCATGATTAAATTGCATATTGGGTAATAATTTTGCCATTATTGCATATATGTTGGGGTGTGCTTTTTTCAATGTAAACAGTCAAAACTATATTTTTTTTACATTACACCATTTACACATTTATGAGCACATAGCTCAACCCCTGCCCCTAAACCTAAATCCATTTGTCAATATAAAAGTATTAATATCCCAAGTCTTTAGATACAAAACTGTTGAGAGGAATAGACGAGATCGGCATCTCTATCCACCGTAATGCTCATCCTGTGTGCAGTCTGTGCACAGATTTAAAAATTGCCACCAGAAGAAGCCTTACGCCAGCTTGGGTTGTGAAATACCATTGGCTCTTGGTGTCTCGTGACTGATTGCGTCATGTTGTTCGGGAGAATCTTTTTGAATGTGATTTGTGTGGGAGCGAGATCATCTTCAGCGATTAAAACCTTATAATTCACTCTGTTCTTCGCATAAAGATATCGGAGGACTTGGAATGCAACGCGACTTGTTTGTAACAATTTTATAATGCTTTTTATGGTAAGTTTTTACAATAAATACCTGTCACTCTACTTTTATTTGCCTGTTGCGTGTTTTATAATGTTCAGAAGTGGGTAGGTTTAGGGTGGGGATGGGATTAGGGTGCTCCAAAATATCTATGAAAGTATAAATTTACGGACAGGACAAAATGTAAGACTTATTTCTACAGGGAGCAGAAGAGAATCTTGCAGGACTGAAAAATCTATCCCATTCAGACCTTTACTTTGTACTTAATAGTAAAATTTTCTTCACATTCTTTTAATCTCCTTTAATATTCTGTCAAGAACATGTGCAATATGGAGAAATTTGTTGTTAGATTAAGGTTAATTTTCTCCACACATTTTCCATATTTAAAAAAAAAAAAAAAAATTAAATTATAATTTATATATATAATATATATAAATTATATGTAAATTATTAGCTGTATTGTAATATTACCTGATGTGGGCTACTGCTTGCTCCTTTGTGTATGTTTTTTATAAGTTTACTATTGTCCTCTTGCATTATTGACACTATTCTCCTGTTTAACACTGTAAAGCAGCTTTGACACAATTTGTATTGTATAAAGTGCAGTATAAATAAAGGTGACCTTTGAAATTTTTGAAAAAAGGATCACTGAGCAGTAGGGATGTGACAAGATCTCGTGGGACGAGATCTTGCGAGATCCGATGTGTCTATCATTTGCAAAACATTTTGCATTTCTAAAACATTAGAGCTGCACGATTAATCCTTAAAATATCGAGATCTCGATTCATCATTATTCCTGTGTTACAGACATTTAAATAATAGGGATAAAAGTTTATAGTTTGGGTATAAACACGTATTGTCTACAGTAGCGATCAAAACGAAAGTATCTTAACACTTGTATGTCTTGTAACACTTATCCTCTTCCGCCAGGAGGTGGCGACAACTGCCCGTTTAAAAAAAGTATGTCATTGAATCATTCATTCAGGAGATTTTAATAGTCAAACAAGTCTTAATGAAGTAAGACAATGATTCCTTCATTAAATGTTTTTTTGTTTAAATGAATATATGTTTTAAAAGACTTTAGCAATTAACATTTTGTCAGAACCACTAGTAAATTATGTTATTTTGTTTAGTTTCCTAATCTTTTTTTTCTCCAGAATCGTGAGAGAATCATGGTCTCCAATTTATTAAAAACAGCTGGGATTCTTAATTTATCCAGAATCGTGAAGCTCTTGTTTAAATGTTATTACTGCAAATAATTCATTAAAATGGAAGTTTAATTTCATAAAGTTCAAAATGCACCTACATTTTTTTGCATTTTGTCTTTTTTCAGCTGAATAAAAGACTATTTTCCCTATGTATTTAATCATTGAGGATTTCTTAAGAAAAGTTTAAAAATCTTGTCTGGTCTCGTTCTCGTGAACCCAGTCTCGTGTCTCGTCTCGTCTTGTGGGATAAGTGTCTCGTCACACCCCTACTGAGCAGTGAGTACAACACAGTGTAGGATACATTTGCATACTGTGAACTGTCGATACCACATGCGATCCTGAACATATTCTATATGTAAACTATTGTGGTTACCTTTGAGGTAGCCCTGTGGTGTTCGAGAATGCCGGGTCTGCATGAAAACAGTAAGCGTCACCACGTTTCCCACCACAATGGCAAAAGCCAGGCTGACCATGAACATGACTGCCACTGTTCGGTTCAGTAGTCCACAACAGCGGACTGTGCAGAGAGGTGCCAAAGTTTGTCCAATGCCTTGAGATTCACTCGCTGTCTGATTAGCAGTCTCCATTATCCCAAGCGGAGGTCCTTGTTACCTGGGTACATCAAAGATGTGCAGCCTTGGCACAGTCTTCATGCCTCTAACAGGCATTGATATAAGTCAAGTCAGTATTTTAGGTGGTTCTTTTGTGTGATATGGATAACAACCCTGTAAAAGAGCAGAGAAAACAGTTTGCACAATTTAACATAATCAAGGCAACATAAATACACTGTAATCAAAGCTTGTATTACACTTGGTAAAGACAGGTATACAGAGAGAGAATATTCAAAAAGTGGGTTGTCAGACATATTTAACAACAAAGTTGTTTTGTAAGTGGACTTCTCCTTTAATTAAGAATGGTAGTATCTTAATTTAACCTACTCAACTAACCTATTCAGTGGCTGCAGCGTCATGACAAGCATTGGCATGTTTACATTTAGCTAGGATGGCGTCTAGCGTGACTCTGCTGTTTGTAAGCTCTTTCAGTAGCTGTTGTCTACTAAAAGCCTCAAAGGCATCACGGCTAAAGTGCAGAGAACAAAGACATGGGTCTTTAGGAACTTTTATTCGTCCAGAGGCATCTTCCTATTCTTTTCTCCTTATCTTATCGCTAGGAAAGCAGTGAAGACTTACATTGCTTCTCTTGTTGCCCTTCAACTAAAAATTACAACCAAAAGCCGCACAATGTGGAATCATCAGTATTTTTTTTCTGAGTTGTGCTGTGGTAAATAAAGCAACAGGGTAGTGCTAGTAGCTCATCGAAATAATTATGTCCCCATAGTCCAAAATATATGTATAAAATAATGTGGATTTTTTTAAATAACGTAAATCTTTCATGGGTTTTCTACTACATATTTCAGTAAGAAACATAAGTTGTGTTATATTAAACCATACAAGTCTTAATACCTGGGGTACCTGGGTTTAAGAGGGAATGACATTACATTATAATGACAGATATATAAAAAGACGTGCACAGGCAAGGGCCATTCATATTTTCTTCTATTTTTGGTGAAAATGTGGCTTTAAATACATTGTTTCTGAGATTAATGGTGCTGCAGAAAAACATGAACCAAAATAAAAACCTATGAATATATTACATTTAGAAGGGTGTTTGTGGTCGTGATGGCAGTCATGCCATCTGTTCAGTTTTATAATTCTTGAAGTGTATCTTCAAATAGAAGCCAGACATTAGCCGTGACTGCTTTCAGTGCTTTTAAACAAGCAGAACCCTACTGAGGGTTGGACTCCAGCTCTCAGCATACTAACTGAAATGTACCATGATAAATATTATGTGGGCATTAAAATAGAAAGCTCTGCTGGGGCTTTTTGGCAGTTATGACAGCGTCTCAGCTGGACACTAACACACACAGCCAAACTCGTACAGTGTCTTGCTCTCTCTTTCTCTCACTATCTGTCAAAAAGTTTTACATCTTTTACTACACATGCATTTAGTAGGAAGTAGGCCAGGGTTTCTTCTAATAAATCCAGCCAGGACATTGCTTGTAGTGTCTTCTTCCTAATGAAGTAGATCTATGAGATCAGAATTAAACTTAAAACTTAGCTTCAGTTGTGGCTCATTTTACAGATTGCATTTGGTGAAACTTGAAAACGAAGTGCTTAAACTCTACCAAAGCGTAAAATTCAACTGATGCTCTCACAGTGTGTATATGTATGTTTGTTTCAAAAACTAGTAAGCTGCCTTTGTTGAAAAAAAAAAAAGACATGAAAAAGCAATTTTAACTGTAAGAGACTGTTAATAATGGTAAGTTATCTTACTTTAAACATTTAAAAGTGTAATAGATCTAAATGAGTATGTAATACTGTAATATTATGTAACATTACTGCAATATACTCTTAAATGTACAGTTTTTGAACTTTAAAAGAAAAAGAAATAAGGTCAACTGGTTTTTAAAAGCGAGAATTCAGTACCACCTTGTTATTAGTGACACCGGTGTCTGTAAAGTGAACTGCAGCCAACAGCTTATTTGCTCGTGCTTGCATCTATTATGTACAAAAAGCTAAAACAGTGTTTTTTACTGTTTGCACTTAGTGTACTTTTGCAAATAGTTTCTGTCATAAAAATACATATAACGCACAACAAAAGTAGCTAGTAAGACACTACTTTTCTCAACTGACTTCACCACAAAAAGTGGTACATGTACATGTAATGCTGTATTCTAATGTGCCTTATACGAAATATCGGTAACGCTTTAGATTACAACCCGCAAAGAACTACGTAAGTAAACTGAATTTACGGTGTATGTTTCTGTAATTATAGTGTACCTATAAAGAACGTACATGTAGGTATAAGGGAACAATATGTTATATTTGGGTAATAAGGGGATAACAAACCAGATATTCAACCTGCAAAAAAACTACATAAGTATACTGAATTTACGGTGTACGTTTCTGTAATTATAGTGTACCTATTAAAGAACGTACATGTAGGTATACGGGAACAATATGTTACGTTTTGGTAATAGAGAGTAACAACCAGATATACAACCTGCAAA
>JAHKKF010527304.1:1805-15428 GCA_019740295.1 Labeo calbasu
TTTGGAAGTTCAAAATCGGGGCACCATATCAGTCCATTATATGGAGAAAAATCCTGAAATGTTTTCTTTAAAAAACATAATTTCTTTACGACTGAAGACAGAAAGACATGAACATCTTGGATGACAAGGGGTGAGTACATTATCTGTGAATTGTTGTTCTGGAAGTGGTCTTCTCCTTTAAAGAGCTCCTCATTTGGTAAAAGTTTTCAGACAGTTTTCAAAATGGCCGCCAGACAGTGTGACCACATGGAGAGCCTTATCTCAGTGTGCAGTGCTCTGATTGACTTGAAATTACAGGAGGTATGTAGTGACAAACACATCAGTTGGTTAAGACATCAAGTAGGATAATACATTATTTTTCTTTTTATAATCTAAGATCAAAAATGGAAGTGTGCTTAATGGGTATGTTTACCCTATATTGGATAATAAATTCTATTAGCAGTGTTGTAGAGTCACTTACTAAAAGTAAAGATGCTGCTAAATGTTATTTTCAGTAGCGTGTCAGCTGCTCTTGTGTGCATTTGAAAGAATATACTAAGCTTTTCTGGGAAGTTTCAACTTTGTGGACAGCATAAGCGGAAGGCAATGATGAGAGGCTATTGCTTTTTTTTTTTTTTTTTTTTTTTTTCATTTTTAGGTGGTGTGTCTCTTTAAATTGATTTCATTCAAATAAATTCACATTTTTGAATGGAATCAAAAACGTATAAATCATGAACTGAATCAAGCATTGCAAGGTAATGCTGCACCAGCAAGAGTTGAAAGTCTTCAATCAGAGGATGACAGAGGAAGCCAACAAGGAGCAAAAACTCAAATCATGAGGAAAAACAACAACAAGCGCTGCAAGGAAATGAAGTAATATAATAAAATGAACAAATTTGCTCTCTTGAAGGAACACACACACAGGTTGTCTCACACGCGCACTCATCTTTGACGTTTAACAGCGACTCGCTCCTGTTATGACAAACTGTGCTGTGAAATGGAGGTGTGTGCATAAGATGTCATTCATGGACTGGTGAAAGCATCAAGCACTCTGACGCTCCTGATGGGGTGATCAGCTCAAATTAAACTCTATGAATGTAAACCTCCTTCAAGTTCAAGATAACTTCTTTGGTTGTGTAAAGTTTGCTCTGCAGCCTCTGCTGTTTTACAAAGCGTCTTTTATCACAGAAACACATTTGTCACTGTATGTGATGTGACTGACACAGCACGCATATTTAACTACACGACAATCAGACGATCACCAGACCTTAGAAAGTGTGAAATTCACCCGCCAGGAGGAATGATTACCTGCGTTTGCAAACTTTGTGCTGCTCAGTAAGTCTTCGGAGCAGAATTAGCTCGTATTTTGTGCTGTCTTGTTTTTTTGGCATGTGTGTGCAATTAAGTAATCTGAAACAGAATGACACGAAGAGGAATTCAACAGTCACACAACATGAATTTCATTAGTCCAACATAGTAATATAAATTAATGATTTATTACATATTTACTTTGGGTGAATTATGTCTGTTTATTCAATGATGTGAACACAGATTTAGAGTTTGCCACCACAAATAAATACTGACATCAACATGTGTAATATATTGGCTCTGTAATAGACTGAATAAATCTAATCAGAGAATTGTAAGAGTGTTTCTCCACCGTGCTCCTTAAAATGAAAGTTAGTTTAATAAATATAATGAAATTGCTAACAATTTAATTCAGTATGATGAAAAAAAATGACATGATATCAATAACCAGTGTTGGGCACATTACTTTAAAGAAGTAATTAGTATAGTTACTAGTTACTTCTCACAAATAGTAACTGAGTTACATCATTATAAAAGTAACTAAATACCAGGGAAAGTAACTATTGTTACTTTTTTTTTTTTTTTTTAAATGTCAAATTATTTAGATGCCCCCAATATTAAGTATGGTAAATGAATGAAATTGAAATGAAATGAATTTTTATTTTACTCACCAGATTTATAAAGCTTAATGGCACAGTTGTTTAAATATCTGAATGTACACTTATCATTAGTCAGTCAAACATTATAATATGACATTATTATAATTTAGCATTAAACTTAGTAAAGTAATTTGAACTTTGGAATAACCATGTATGAATGCATATTTGTCATATTGACTGAACTTAGGACTGGAGGTGGTGTTTAAGATACTGTTTGTAATTTAGTGTTTCTATAAAAAAGGGTAAAAACTGAAAATAATTCTGAAAAGATAACAAAAGTACTATGAATTCTACTACTAATAACAATAGAAAACGCTCTAAGGATTAATGAGCTGCTGGGTTTGTGAATATTAATCACGTTGTCTGCGTTCGCTCAAACTGATTTGCTGAAATGAAAACAGGGATGATGATAGGTGAGCGCCAGCCAGTGAGATTGCCGTTTGCACATTAGTTCTTAAAAGCTGAAGAATTCCAAAGCAACTCTGTTATTTTGACAGGAAAATACAGCAAAGATTAGAATTTGCTTGTATCACGTCAATTCTGCATGGTATATAAGACTCTCTCGCTCAGTATTTTTCTTAGCGTGTGTGAGAGACAAGGCGACGGTGAGTCGTGAGTCTTCACACTAGAGTTTGCGGTTCGTCAAATACAGGTACGCTGCGCATCCATTCAGATGAACTGAAAGATAAAATTATAATAATGAAATAAATTATAGTAACACCGCATTTTATTATCAGTAACTGTAATGGCGTTTGATTACTTGTTTCTGAAAAATAAATAAATAAATAACGCTGTCAGTAACGCCATTTATTTATAATGCTGTTATTCCCATCACTGTTAATAACCAGTGTTTTTGGAAATTCTCTGTATGTTGTCTGTGTATAAATATATATATATTATATTTATGAGTCATTCATACCAAAACACGACACTTACAGCAGTTAGATGAATTTCACTCCATTTGCACTCTACTTCCTTCAAATGAAATCACAATTCTGCATCTGGTTAGCTTTCCAATTCAGATTGAGTTAGATTGTATTTTAATTATTATGATCAATTATGTGTCTGTGCCACACTGTTTTGTGGCATCGTGACATTGGTAAGATACCTGACACACACAGAAAAGTTGCACAGAATGTGCTTTGATCAGAACTGGCTGGTTCTTGATCAAGCTCTCTCTCTAATATATTCCCAGGGGCTGCAGGATTTGGGCGGTGTTTCTCTCTGTCACTCCTTTCACTCGTTTTTTTTTTTTTTTTCTTCTTCCCGATTTCTGTGTGGAACACGGCGCAGATCATCCGGCAGACTGACGACCAATTAGAGACGTTAAGGGTGTGAGAGAATACAAAGCTTGTGTTGTGACTGAAGCTGAAACTGACAGACAAGGGCATCTGACCCCAGTAAATATGCATCAAACAGCAGTAGGCGTGTTGCATGAGAAGCTTGTATTTTCCCACCTGCATGCAGCTAGTGCCACTAAATCCTGTTTACACATGGAAATCCCTGAAATCAAATTCATTATAGAACAATGACCCCCTCTGTGCTCGGCATTAATCACAGCAAATCCCCCTCATAACACACGACACTGAATCAGTGATGGCGCTCTCGTCACCTGCCGAACCTCGATTCTGATGTGGCCGGTCTCGCTGTGATTTGATCCTGGTCCGTCCTGCTGTAACCTTCTCCATTTCTGTCATTCATGAGGTGTGCATGTGATAGTAAACAGCAGGTCTGCAGCTGCTTATTTAAGCCCCTCATTTACATTCCACAGTGAAGCTCATTTCTAAAAGCTTAGAGTTCAGAATTTATATTAAATGCAATTAATTCAAGTCAAGAGCGCTGTAAATTAAGTAGGACTTCAGTACGTCGTTATATGTAACATTTTGTAATGATTGTCTTATTCTCTTTGAAATATAATAAAAATGTGCTGGCAAATACTGACAAGTACTTTAATCTCATTGCTATTAACTGTAATATCACTACACACGCTACAGTTACAATGATAATCATGTGCTTTGCATGTGCTTTAGTATGTTAGCCAACACATCAGAATTTCTTTAAAACATGACAAAATATTATTAAAACAATTATTTAAAATGTAGTTTAAAGTGAAACTAATTTGATATTATGAAGCGCACTTTGGAAGTAAGTTAAGAAATGCAGTCATGAAAGTGAACTCATTTTTTTTACACTTCATGAATATTGTATTATCCGCAAGTACAGTTTTTTTAAAAATACATTACAACAAGGGCACATTGAGTACTATTAAGAGCACTTCTGGTTGATATCAGCGGCGGCTCACGGATCTCTGAACTCCTCGCAGTAATGGATTGAGTTGAGATTTGATGCGGTGCGTGTGAAGACTGAGCTCAGAACAGTTCGGGTTTGATTTCGTCTCGTGCTGCTTGCTGTTGCAGAAAGCGCAGGGGATGTGTTCCACGTCAGCGTCCGCTCGCTCCTCGTCTGCTTTAATCATCATTACTGCGAGCTGGCAGGCTAGGAGTCATTTTGATATTTCATTACACTCGCTGAGATTAGCCGACATTCACGTGAAATCCCATCTAAGCAAACGCAGCTGCTTTCAGCCTCAACTCCCCAAAAGCCATCCCAGCAAAAACCAAACCAAACCTCCAGTACGGCAAAAGTCAAAGCCGTGCTTTTACAGGCCGATTCTGTGAACACCTGCTGATTCATGGGAGATTCATCAGGGACGAGCGATTATGTGGGCAACAAGACTGACAGCATCAGTCTGAATAATATCAGGATGAATGTTGGATGTACAGCAGCAGTCATTTTTAAAATGAATGCATGTAATCCAGCGCTCATATATCAGATACATGTAAGGCTAAAGTCATGTGGTGTGTCTGGTCATCTCTGTCATGATGCTGTCAGTCTCTGTGTTTTCCTCAGCATCACATGTGTTTGTGTTTGTGCAGTAGAAAGCTGAACGTGTCAGACATGCTCCTCTCGTCTCCTCAGGTGTGTCATCAGCCTTCAGCTGCAGACGGGGGGATTGTGGGACGTGATTGAATGGTCAAACCTATGGCAGAGCAGCGTGACACAGGTAGGAAAACCGCTTCACTACAGCATTTCATTACATCCAAACCAAATAAATGCCTGATGGTAGTTTGTTCCACATCACAGGGACTCTGACTGATAATGTGCTGTATTAAAATAAATAAAACATCACTTTTTCACTCTTAGCAGAGACAGAGCTGTTCCTAAAACACTACATAATTAATAATGTTTCGAAAGCGTATTTAAGCAAGATATTTTTCAGCATATTTAATAAACAGACTTTCATTAGACCTGAGTTTGTGTGCCGCCAGCTCTCTCTGTCTCTCCCGCGTTGCTTTCTGTCTGCTCTTTGTACCCTCCTGCATAAGTAACATCCCTTAAAAAAATCCCTAAAATAAATCATAAAAAACACTATCTTTCCATCTTCTGATTGCTTCTGATTTTTCATCCCCGGTCCTGCCTCTCTTGTGCTCAGTCGAGGTCACTGTACATAAACATCTCATATGTGCCAAGCTGATAAGCGTTTCCGTGAGTATTTGTATTAACGGAGAAAAATGCAACAGAAAGACTATGAATATATGTGAAAATAAGCTGATGTTAAGCTCTTTCAACAGCATTTGTGGCATATGGTGTCTTAAAAAATTACAATAAAAAAATGAATCCAGTCTCTCCAAGGTCTAAACTTGAACGGTCAAGTGATTCAAATTTTTTATCAAATTAATGTTGTGCTGATTAATTATCCAGTTAATCTCATTCAAGTAAAAAAACTGACATGATGCTCTAAACATGAAACTAAAAGTGGCAGTAAGTCACTGTCTTAATGAGCGAGTCACTGAATTATTTATCTAGCAGAATCCCTCACAAGAATCATTCAGAAACCAAGCAAGTGCCTATGAATGAGTCACTGAATCATTTATAAAGGAAAGGAAAGAAGTGACATGTGGCCAAGCATGGTGACCCATACTCAGAATTTGTGCTCTGCATTTAACCCATCCAAGTGCACACACACCCGGAGCAGTTGGGGGTTCGGTGGCTTTCTCAAGGGTCTCTACTCAGTTGTGGTGTTGAGGGTGAAGAGGCTGCTGGTAATTCACTCCCCCCACCTACAATCCCTGCTGAATCTGAGACTCAAACCCACAACCTTTGGGTTACAAGTCCTACTCTCTAACCATTAGGCTACAACAAAGGTTTACAGATAATTTACTCAGCCCCTTGTCATCCGAGATGTTGATGTTTTCTTTCTTCGGTCGATAAGAAATAATGTTTTTTGAGGAAAACATTTCAGGAATGTTCTCCATATAATGGACTTCACTGGTGCCCCAAAGTTTGAACTTCCAAAATGCAGTTTAAATGCAGCTTCAAAAAGGGTCTTATCCAGCGAAACCATCAGTAGTTTTTGAAACAAATTGACAATTTATATACGTTTTAACCTCAAATGCTCATATTGTCTTGTCTCTGTGATGCGCATGTGTAGTCTGTGTAATGTAGGGTATGTCGAAAAACTCCCATCTCATTTTCTTTTTCACATCAAAATCGTCCTTTGCATGTTCACTTTGTAAGTTAGTAAGTTGGTACTTCTGCAGCGGTGCAGGACGATTGTGAAGTTGGGGAAGAAAACAAGATGGGGTTTTTTTCGACATACGGATACAGACATATGGAAGTTCAAACTTGGGGGCACCCATGAAGTCCACTATTTGGAGATAATTCCTGATTTTTTTTTTTTTCCTCAAGAAACATCATTTCTTATCGACTGAAGAAAAGGGTGTGAGTACATTATCTGTACATTTTTGTTCTGGAAGTGAACTTCTCCTTTAAATGTACATCTAGTTTATTGAACTGTGGTATAAAATCAATATCACATTTGCAGTTGTGCAGATATTAGGCAAAAGCAGCACTCTTGCTGGTGTGAGATTGTTAAACTATATCATATGACATACCTGTAAATATAAGAGGGTCATTTTTTGCACTCATATCTGTTGTAGGCTCGTGTAACTGCATTCTGACAGACTTCATCACGCAGTCAGTCATCCTGCATCATGATCATCAGACACTGCATCAATGGAAAATGACGGGGTGGCTTGTATTTCCATTAAAGTGCTTCCTAATTTTTCAGTACAAAAGGCGTGTTAAATGAGCTGTAGGGATGGGATATTATATAACTAAATAACGGATATCTGTCTTTCTCTTGGGTCTCCTCTCATGTTGAAGTTTACACGTGTCCTAACCAGGCGTGTCAAAGCGGTAGCGGTGGCGCTGCTAGACGTTTTGTCAGTCGCTCAGTCTCTACTTTTGGAGAGAAGTGGCTTGTCGTAGGACTCCTGGTTGGGACACAGTCTTATTTTAAGTGCAGCAGCTTTGTTTGGGAAGTGTTTCCCAGCAGCAGTGCAGATTATCTGCTGGATCTGACGCCGCTGGAGGCCTCGTTGTTGGACGGGGTCGAGTACCTCGATGTTTTAATCTCTCAGTGTGACTGTAAGTGATAATAGATTGTGATGGCGGAGCTCATCCCGCACTGACCGCGGCTCAACCCCTGACGGATCGCTTCAGTCCAATCTAAAGCGACGAATCGAGCGCTTTTCGACTGGAGGAAGCCCAGAGCATTAAACTTTATTAGTGACATTTCAGCTGCTGCCTCAGCAGATCATTTTATGGCCAGTTCTCAGACCAGCCATCGTTGGCTTCTCTGACTCAGAGACAAAGCTGATCCTCTGGAAAATTTCATCAGCGGGATGTTGAACTGATCCGTTCGGTATTAAAGCTCTGTGCCGCTTCCCTTTGAGAGAAATTGCCAATTGATTCTGCTTTCAGAAGAGGAGCGTTTAGCGTGACGTCCAGAGAAAGAGAGTCTGAAGTGGATTAGTATCTTTTCTGACCTCGCTGTCCGAAAAGACCGTCTGCTATGGAAGCATCTCTCCCTCTGTGGATACAAATCGGCCAGGTTTTCAGTATTCGTGCGCTTACTAGCTGGAGGTCACGATCCTGCCGATAGATGCTCTAAGGCATAATTCTAGAGGAATGTATCCTTTTTTCTCAAGCAATATATCATGATCATCATTTGAAGTTCATATTGTAGTCTCTAATTCTTTTTTTTTTTTTTTTTTTCTAAAATGAATGGAAATACTAATGGATGGAGGTCTCCGGGTTTCATATTGTACAGCAAACTCTTTTATTTTGTAAGTCAACTAGTGTGGGTATGTTCCTTTTAATGACGGTGTAGCTCAACAAACACAAATGATCTATTATTAGAGTAAAAGCGAGGCCACTGAGATTATTTTCACCGCTTAGCAACAGCTCCGTGCGTCTCTCTGCTCAAATGATAATGGAGCACATATTCGTGAGTCTATTCATAGTTCATTAACACTCTTCGGCTCGCGCACATGCCTCTCTGTTTGCTCTGCCTACGCCTTTGCACCATCCTGTAGGTGGAAACACAAGCTCAGTGTAAGCTGCTCTTTGGCTCGCTTGAATTTCTTTCTCTGCTCTTGATCCTCTGCTCATCTGGGTCATGATGTGCCTTTTATATTACATTCTTATGCTCCTTATTTCCTTATGTTCACTTATTATGTTGGTGAAGTTCTTTACAGCAAAAAACGAAAAAAAAAAAAAAAATATATATATACACAGTACTGTGCAAAAGTCTTAGGCTACTAGTATTTTCACCAGCTAAAAAATGGTTTAAAGTAAGTTATTTCTATCTTTTACTGTAGTGTGTCAGTAGGAAACATCAGTTTACATTTCCAAACATTCTGTTTGCCATTAATTGTAATAATCTAGTGAGATTTTTGTTTGCACAAGGTGTCTGACAACAGCCAGTGCGCCACACTGAGATCTGATCTCACCATCATCAAGTCTGTCTCTGGAATGACATGAAGAAACAGAATAACTGAAACAGACTAAATCCAGAAGAACTGTTTCAACATCTCCAAGATGTTTCAAATAACCTACCTCCAAAGCTAACTGAAAAACTCTGCACAAGTGCACCTATAGGGCAAAAGCTACTTTAAATGCAAAGGATGGTCACATCAAATGCTGATTTATTTTAGTTAATAGAAGTTCATTGATAAGCTGATGAAAATACTAGTGGCCTAAGACTTTTGCACAGTACTCTATATATGAACGCGCTGTTGCACCTCTGTTAACTTTTGAGGCTTATTTTGCGCCGTTTATGATCATTTTGATGGGTTGCGTCAAGAAGCTGTAAAAAGCGCTATTACACTCACTAACGTTATGAATCGCATTTGTGCCAAACTCTATGGGAAGCCAAACAACGAACTCCTACAAAGCAATCTCTCTCGATCCATGAACATTTCTCACAGTTAATATACACAATCTCACTGTTTGAAGCGTCTGTCATAGCAAATCAACACAGGCTGTCGTGAATAATTCTTCTCATAGGATAAGAAAACACCGCCTCATGAATAATTATGAGACACCAGTGCGTCATCGATGTACTATAGTCCATTGCCACGTTACAAACTGTGACGTCAGCACAATGTAGATGTTAAACCTAGAAGATGAAAATAGTGCAAAAAAGCTCCAAATTAACCAGTTTCCTCCAACAATTAAACTTAACAGATGCTAACATTGTCATCTATGATGTGCAACACAAACACCAAAATCTCAGAAAAAGTAGTCCAGGGTTTCATGAACATTTAACCCTGACAGCAGTCCTGTTACAGTCAGGCTATAGCAAGGTTACAGCAACACTAAAGTATACTGTAAAATATTCCTGCCAAGTCAAAATTACCCAGAATGCAATATAAATGACAGTATTTTACTGTGATTATATAAATGTGTTATTGTACTGTAAGTTTTCACAGTACTATGCTGCTAAATCTACAGCGATTTCTGACAGTATAGTAAATACCGTAACTTCGGTTATGCCAGCATGTGTGGAAATATTTAAACCACGTGTGTTACAACTAACCCCACGTGAGTTTGTGCCCCGCGCTCCCCTATTTATCATATGATTACTTAACTTTTTTTTTCTTTAATTTTGCCTTTAGGCTATTATTATTATTACCCTAAATAAGCTGACTCTAAATAGACAATTAACGTATACTGGTACTGTGAAATGTTAAGCTGGCTAATTTACTTTCACAATCCATTACAAAAATTAACTATGGTTTTATTACATATATCTTGGTAAACTAAGGTAAGTGTAGCAAAATCATGGTTTATTTTCGTAAGTGTTCCATCGTGGTCGTAGGTTGAGTTTTGCAGCGCGTTTCTGTAGGCCTATTTGGTTGTGTTTGCAACACATGTGCTGTCAAACTGATGGTGATTTTTCTATTTGCATGTGTTTTCTTCAGTTGCAAGACGTTGAGCTCTCTCGACCACCATAGAGGGTTTTTCCACACCAGCTGGATTCATGTTTTGTTTTTCTTGCCAGTGCTCTGGGTGAGTTTGATAGGAGGTGATGTTTGTAAGGGATAAATGGCTGAACTATGTAGGCCTATAGCTTTATTAAGCAAAAATGCAACTTTTCAGAACAAATAAACAGAATTAACACAGTTATTTTGCCATGTCAGTCACAGTGCTAACTGCCTGAACAAATAAAACCCCTTAACCTGTTCTACTTCAAATGCTTGACTTATAGTGATAGCACAGGTAGCATCAGTACCCCTGCTCCCTATACACATAGTCTGTGCAGGGCACCAAAGTGGGCACTGTCTCATTTTCACTGGGACATCAAATGTGGAGGGTCATGAGTGCATCCATTCATGATTTTCCTAATTAATTTGTATTATAAAAAACTGAAATGATTAAACATAAACAGCTAAAATTATGATAAAAAAACAGCAATGAGATATTGAGCAAATCTCACTTTTTTTAACCAAGACTGGAAAGACCGGCAAGACAAGGAAGGAATTCCATTTGCGTAAGTGACTTTTTTGTGATTTGTAGTTAGAAGGCTGTAACACTCAACAAGAAGATCATACACAATCTACATAAAGTAAGCTAAAGTGCAGGGATTCATTTACTAAGAGAATGCAGTCTCTTGTGTGTCTTTTGTCATATTTGACAGCTGTTAATGCAGGTAAGCCACTTTACAGCTATTCTTGTGATCATGTGTATATGAGTCCTGTGACTGTATACGAGTCTGGGGCATGAGAGATTATCTTGGGCATCAATTTTCCTATCTCTAGCTAGATTGTATAAACTAACTGTCTGTATAGTAAATAAAATGTAAGTTGCAGTGATATCTTTATTTACTTATAACTGGTAACACTTTATTTTCATAGTCCACTTTAGACATTCTACTAACAGTAAGTAACTTTGCAACTGCATGCCAATAGTCATTAGAGTATTAGTAGACTGTCTGCTTAATATCTTCCAACAGTCTTCTAAACTTTGCAAGTATATGTCAGCTTATTCTACTATCTCTAAACCTAACCTAATAGTCTGCTCTAAGAGTTAGTAGACATGTAGTTGCATGAATGATGAATGTCTAAAGTGGACTATCAAAATAAAATGTAACCTAATAAGTTTGTTCCAACATATTTAGTATGTATTTAATCTGAATATGGTCAGTTTATAGTTTTTTTATCAATCAAAAAAGGGGAACTAAGTTTTAAGGAATGTTTAGCCTAATAATATATATATATATATATATATATATTTTTTTTTTTTTTCAATGTTTTACAGTGATGTGAAACCTGTTACTAAGACTTATTTGATAAACTTCTTTTTTTTAGAAAATAAATTATGTGTTATGCCTCTATACTCCTGGCATTCTTTTCTGGGGAGCAGATTTTTGTTTTTTTATTACTTATGTACAATTGCATTAATCTAAGCAGTTTTAGAACATGCAGCAGAAGAGACAGACGGAATTAAACTGTTTTTGGAAGGGTAGGTCTATGACATCATGGGTGGCATTTGACGCAGACACATCAGCATTGGGCTATAAGCCCAGATTCTGCACATAACTTCCTTAATTTGATCACATGAATCGCTGAGCGACTATCTGCTGGAGAGACAGAGAAGGATACAGCACAATCCAGCATTCTCTATTACAGGGGTGCTCAACCCTGTTCCTGGAGATCTGCCTTCCTGCAGAGTTCAGCTCCAACCCTGATCAAACACACCTGAACCAACTAATTAGGATCTGAAGGAGTTACAGACAGGTGTGTTTGATCAGGATTGGAAACTCTGCAGGAAGGTAGATCTCCAGGAACAGGGTTGGGCACCCCTGTATTAGACTACTATTGTACGGTAAGAAGATACATAATGCATCTGTGAGAAATGAAAAGATCTCAACATCACAGGCACATATGTGTAGCTTTGCGCTTGACAACAATAGGAAAATCAGACCCTTCCTCTATGTACTATGCGGCACTGCTCCTCATCCAATCTCTTGTAATTTCAAGATTACTGCAGTGTTCTTATGGTGGGACTCTCAGTTGTGGCCAGGATCACTGCCACTGAAACAGCACCCCTATACCTCAGATCACTGATATAGTTTTTTTTCTCCACTTTTCACACTAAAGAACTGAGAACTGTGGACCCTTAATGAGTAGTAATAATCAATCATTGCATCTGCTTAGACAAAAAATGTTATCCTTGTCTTATATCAATGGAACTCTTAACTTTTTGTTATTTTTATTATTTTTTATTATTTTTATTATATTTTATTATTGTTTTTATTATTATTATTATTTTATTTATTTATTTATTTTTTTTGAAGTCTTCCAGAGGTGGGATGGGTTGGGGTGGGTTCTAAATTTGCAGAGTTGCTTTTTTTATAGAAAAAGAAACGACAAAGAAAATTCAATAAACAAACAACAAAAAAATCCTTGTCCTTGTCCATGTTCCCACAGGTTCTCACTCGCTGATGGTTTTCGCCACATACATTACTGGACAGACACAGTTTCCTGAGTTCACTCTTGTGCTGATGTTAGATGATGTGCAAGTGATGTACTATGACTCAGTATCAATGAAAGCTGTCCACCGCAGTCAGAGTAATTCAAGTGATTACAATGGTGTTAGTATATTCAGTGAAATATATGACCTCATGAAATTTCGAATATCTTATCTTAAGGACCACCAAAATTGCACAGATGGTAAATGCAACCATATAAATTTTATTACCAGCAATCAAACATGTAATATTAAGAGATCCACTCATTTTGCCAACACTTCTTAGAGTTATCTAACATTATCACATTATCTCCCAGTTTCACAGACAAGGCTTAAGCCTAGTCCCAGACTAAAATGTAAGTCTAAGTTGTTTCAACTGAAAGAAACTTGCACTGATTGATCTTGAAATATGCCAGTGCCCCTGTTTTGTCTCAAGATGCACACCAGTAATATTTATAAAAACAATGTCCTAATTGAACTATTGCCTAATCTTGATTTAGTCTAAGCCCTGTCTGTGAAACCAGCCCTATTACTAATAATTAATTTTCTCAAGCTCTTTTTAGAAGCTAAATTAAGGTTGAACTAGCAGCATACCCTCTTAAAAATAAAGGTGCTTCACGATGCCATAAAATAACCTTTTTTTTTGTCTAAATGGTTCCATAAAGAACCTTTAACATCTGAAGAACCTTTCTGTTTCACAGAAGGTTCTTTGTGGCAAAAGAAGGTTCTTCAGATTATAAAAAGGTAAGAAAGAGATGGTTCTTTAAAGAACCTTTGACTGAATGGTTCTTCTATGGCA
>JAHKKF010527305.1:0-36562 GCA_019740295.1 Labeo calbasu
ACTGCGTGTATGAAAAAAGGCTTCAGTCGAGAAGGAAAAAGGACCTTTTCCCATAGCGTCTAGCGACGCAGTACGAGTGTAGTATCGAAAGGGAACATTTGTGATTATTTCATTTTTGTTCTGTATCCCGTGCTCTGCTGCCAGACTGAAGCGCGTTTGCCACCAACTGGACAGGGGTGGGAATTACAGCTACAGTTTTACAATAGATCACCCGGTAATCTGTCAAAATGACAGACGGCCTTCAGATTTTTCCATCACTGATAAAAAATTTCCGTCAGTGACAGAGAATTTTTGGTTAACGTGACCTCTGATTTTAAATGTGCCCTTTGCCAATGAACACCTAATTTGCTGCTTGTTAATAGTTAGTAAAGTTGTTGTTGAGTTTAGGTTTGGGGCGGATTAAGGGATCTAGAATATGGTCATGCAGAATAAGGCATTAATATGTACTGTATAAGTACTAATAAACAGTCAATATTCTAATAATATGCAGGCTGGTTGTTAACTGGTTAATAGTGAAAACTGGTCCCGAAACTAATGTGGATTACAAACAGACGTTGTAATCAGATTTTCTGTCCACTTAAACCTATAAATAGTGCTGAATATTTGACAGATATAAACACCTTTGTACCTTCTGAAAGACTGGAATTGGTGGTTTGAGCCCAGCTCTTGTTTTGGTGTGTAATATGCATCAGACGGTCAGTGAGCGGGCTGTGGGCGGTCTGTCTCAGACTATCTCTGCCTGGCTCTACTTGTCTAATTATCCATCTGCAGGCCTCAGAGGCTTCTACATTTGGAAATATAATTAACTACATCAAGTCTAACAAATAATCTGCCCTGTCTGGAAATGTTGTTGTCACCAGGAATCCTTGAGAATCTTCCATTGTGTGTCTCTGAAACATTAAAGATAGATCAAGGGTGTTACTCCTGTGTGGGTTGGGCTGGTTGTTTTGTAGAACTTGAACTTGACATGAACTGGCATGATTGACCAGCTCTGCAAGCCTGTGTATTTGTCCAGCATATGGCTTTGCCTATCAAATATTGGTCTGTAGATCTGCAGATCCTTATTTCATTTGTCAGACATCTGGCCTTGCAGATTAGATTTAGGTTTCCCTGTTGTCATAGTGATATCATATTACGCAGCCTTCATCAGCATGTCTGTCCACAAGCACAGAACCAGAAACTTTCTGTTTTGCTGTTCAGAGAAAGATAAGGGGAAGCAGTTCTATTCTCGATGTTCTTTATTTTCTCTTGTGGAAGAACTTTCATTCTTCTAAAATAGTATTGCATGTATCTGTGAAAAAGAAGTGTGCTTAATCGTATTGAATGTGCACTTGTGATGTACTTAAAGAATAAAGTATGTTAAAACTGTACTATAGTGTACCTAAAGAGGGCACACTTTTGTGTACTTCAAATTAACACATTTTAACATTTTAAATTTAAAGTGGTCATCGGATGCAAAACTCACTTTTACGTGTTGTTTCAACATAAATGTATGTTGGCAGTGTGAAATCGGCTAAAGTGTGTGTACACAACCAGCCTATAATGATACAAATGCACCCAGTGGTATTTTTTTAATCTTTATAAGTAATATCCCCTTTTTCAAATCAAGCCATTCTCAGCTTCTTGTCTGTGTGAGGTCACAAAAACCCAGGCCACTCCCACAATAGTTGATTGACACGGCCGTTTTACTTTAGACCCGCCCTGAGTGAGCTGAGAACAGTCCGCCATTGTTTCGACTCTGGTGCAGAGGTTTACACGATTGAGTGATTGAGGTGTTTTGTTGTTGGATGTAATAATGAACATAGCAGTCATCATTTACTCCCGACATCTGAGCCGCTGCAGACGCAGAGGATTAGCGTTACTTTCATTTATAAAGGAAAACCACTGATACCCGATCTGCCCTAAATGCGCCTATGTTCACCCAAATCATTCATGATTCAGCTTCACCTACAGCAGAAGTAAGTATAAGCGTTTTTTTATGCATCTTTGCAAATCGCCTTATAATGTGCTAGGTAGCAAGCTTCGCGGCTAAATGCGGCTAAAGTAAACATTATGGTTCGTCACCCAGCAGAAGAGAGGGGCAGGATGAGCAGAGCTCATTTGCATTTAAAGGCAAATGCACCAAAACAGCTCGCTGTGAAAAGGACTGATTTTGACAAGGTAAAAAGGGTGTTGTTTTACACTACCACTGAAAAATGTTTACCAAGCTATGTAATAGTCTCATTAAGACCCTAACGAATCATATCAACTTGTGAAAAAATGGCATCTGATGAGCCCTGTTACATTTTTAATTACTATTTTTTATGTATCTATTGTCATGCTTCGAAAAAGTACACTTTTATTTGTTGACTAATATACTAAAGCACATGTAATGTACTTAATTATATAATTTTTACATATTGTGTTATTTGATATTACATTTATTATTGTAAAGGTAATGATTTCAACATCATTACAAATATGTAATAACTAATGCATGAAACACAAGTTTCAATAGAAATGGCATTATGGCAAGTATATTTTAGTTTATCATAAATACTCGTTATTTTCAACAGTACCCTTTGGCAGACAATAAGTAATTATAACCTAAGTCCTGTTTACATGTAAGTGGGTAAAAAGCACTATAAAGTTCAGCTAATTGCATTTAACTTAAATGTAAAGTGTAATACATTTCCCTTTAATTGCAACTGACATGCAATTAAGTGTCCAAAAAAATTGCATTCAGTTCACACGCAAGTGTTATTCTTTTAAAGGGGTCATCGGATGCAAAGTTCACTTTTACATGTTTGAAAATTAATGTGTAATAATGATAAAAATCCATGCAGTGGTTTTTAATTAATCTGTAAAAATAATATCCCCTTTTTCAAATCGAGCCATTCTCAGATGCCTGTCGGTGTGGCGTCACGATAGTTGATTGACATGAGCGTCTTACCTAAATCAGCCATTGTTTCGATGCTGGAGCAGGGATGTAAGTTAGACAAGAATATCTCTGATTGAGCGATTGAGGTGTTGTGTTGCTGGATGTAATAGTGGACATAGTGGTCGTCATTTACTCCCGACATCGGAGCCGCTGAAGATGCAGTGGATTATGTAAGGGTTTCTTTTTACAAATCTCTGCAGTCACCTAAATAAACGTAAATAAAGTTTTGTGGCTAAACGTGCTAAATGCAGCTAAAGTAAACAATCTCTCAGAGCACAGCTCGTCACTCCACAGAGAGAAGAGAGGGGCGGGGCGAGCAGAGCTCATTTGCATTTAAAGGAACAATCCATCAGAATGGGTTGATTTTTGCAGAGCTTATTTTGACAAGGTAAAATGGGTGTTGTTTTATACTACCATTGAGAATTTTTAACCAAAGTATATTATAGGCTTTTCATTAAGACCCTAAAGAATCATATCAACTTGTGGAAAATGGGCATCCGATGACCCCTTTAAAGCACATTATTCAATAATAAGTACTTTTTTCTAAAAGTTATGCTAAAGTGTACTTCTTTATCACAAGGGTTTATTTTAAAAAGTGAATTTGGGTCATTTATTGTTCTCTTAGCCCATGTTAGAAATGTTATGGACCAAACCTTCAGTACCTTAGCAACTGTTCCACCCATCATATTATCAGACAAGCTTTTGCTCTGTTCTAATACACTCATGTTGAAAAATCATATCGTATATAATCAATTTTACCTAATATTTTTGTGTGACGTGAATCACACTGTTTGCTTAGCGACTTGCTAATGGCAAACTCTATTGGAATCAGTCGTGAGTAAATGCTTGTGAGGTTTGGTCTCAGTTAGGATGCTGCTTTAGTGGGCAACTGTCTAGGCAGTAGACAGTAAGGCAGTTCAATTTAGGTTTTGTCTTCATATTAAAGAAGTGCTATTAAAAACAATGTTCAGAGCCATTACGATGGCTAGCCTTTGTGTGTATAGATCAGATTTGAAGTGTTGGGTTTCCCTCTGGCCAGCAGCTGCTGTGTTGAGGCTGGAAAACACAACATAGTCATCCGCTTTAAAGCGACTCCCTGGGTGCATAACACTGCTCTGGAAATCTACACAGAAAAAACAACAAGAGCAGCCCACGTCTACACACACAGATAAACAGTATGGCTCCTCTACCATAGGTTTTTCCAAATTAAGATGCCATTTAACAGCGCTGAATTAGTTTTTGCATCAGCAGACGGTTGGAGAGGGAATCGTGTTTGTGTTCGGGTGGGTGGTGTACAGTTGACTCTGAAGGGTGGGGTACGGATGGGGCTCTGGTGACTGCAGTATTTTGGGGGAGTTCCATGCAGCAGATGTGTGAAAGTAGGGCAGACGTAGAGGACAGCGCTTGTGTAAGAGGTGGAGGTCTGATCTCAGCACATGTTTGGAGTTTGAGCACACACATGTGCAGATGGTCTGTATGTTCGAGCATAAACATCTTCACAGGCCAGCGCAAAGTTACTCCCTGTTGAAAAAGACAAAGCTAACAGCACATTAGTAAAACTGTTGTAATGAAAATCTTGATTGATTAAGTTACGTATTTTAATAAAAAAAAGTTCAACCAAATGAGCGAGATACTAGTATCTGAAGAAGAAAAAAAATGTGTACAAGACGTGTCGTGATCAAACGAAAGCAGCAACTGGTCTTAACTTATATATTATACTATATATCTATGTATGACAGACTATTTAAAAAGAAAAAAATGTTGGACAGGCACTTGGTTCTATGTAATGGTTGTTGATTTGATTTTGAGACGTGGGTGTTGCATTTAAAAATGAAGGAGGATGAATGCTTGCAGGCGCATTGACTAAATGATTTAAAGTCCTGCTAATGTCCAAAAAAAAAAAAAATGATACCTTCAACATATTACTGACAATATTGTACTTATATGATCCATTGTCATAGCTGAAATTGCCTCTGTCACTTGTTCCCATGCCCACACCTCCTGCACCTCACACTAGCCGCCTTGTCACAATTCTGTATTGTTAAAGGCGGTATATAAACAAAGGTGACTTGACTTGACTTGACTTTTCATTCTGATATAATCGGCTTCTCAAGGAGAATTGTCTTCCCTGCAATATTTTCTTCAATGAGAATCTGCAGCTTTTGCCTATTGAAGGTTTTTTTTTTCCCCCTCCATGTCACATTAAGCAAATGCTTTCCAGATTCCAGCGTTCTTAAACTAACACATCTTGTAGCTTTTACATGTGAATGATTGTGGCTTGATACTTAAATAAAGGTTACAAAAAAATATTTGGATTAAGATTTGTCAGTATTGAATTTGCTGTATTACATTACTGTAATTTTATTCTTTAAAAGAAAAGAATAAAAGTTTTTCAGGAATTGCACTAGAATTCTTTCTTAACTTCTTTCTTAAGAAGATTTTTATCTGAATCCACCCCCTGATTGCTTTTTCTTTCCACACTGATGGGAGTTTTATAGCAGTATTAATTCTTGAGTTGAGGAAGAAGATGCTGGCATAGCAGACATACAGCCCCATGTGTCTCCTCTTCTTTTGCTGAACCTGCACATTTTACACACAGTCATTTTTTTCTAATGCAGACACACAGCCATGGAAGTGAGGTTTGTTATGAATGGGGTGAATTTATTTTTTAAAGATTTAGACAAACATATTCTTCAACTTCCGCTCGTTTTTAACGCCTCTTTAAAACTGCGTTGCATTTAAAGCAGACTGTACTTCCTAAATGAACGGATTCTGTGAGATGTGCATTGCTATAAATCATTTCTTAATCTTTTGTTTTCTTAAAATTATTCCAGTACATATAGAAACACTTTTGTTTGTCTGATAGCTGTGGAAGTTAGAGGACTGTAACTAACTTCACTCTCTCTGTGTGTCTTTACACAGAACTCAATGAACTTGCCTCCAGACAAAGCAAGATTACTACGGCAGTACGACAACGAGAAGAAATGGGAACTCATTTGTGACCAGGTAATGCATTCTCTCCTTCTATTATCACCTCCATTCTCACAATTTTTCATCTAAAGTAAAGTGCAGCTAGCAGCTAAAGAACTGAAGGTTTATGTAATCCCAGAGTGCCTGGTAGAAAATGCTTAAAAGTCGAAGAAAGGTTGCAGGATTGAAACCTGCATGAGTTGATCCATGGACTAGAATCATAACCTCAAGATACTACAGAGGAATTGTCACCCTTAGTTCACCCCAAAATCTATTTTGTCATAATTTACTCACCCACATATCATTCCAAACATAAGTTTCCAGTGTTATTTTGGACCCCTTTGACTTTCAGTGGATTTACAAGAACATCAAAATGTCTTCTTTTGTGCTCTGCAGAATAAACAAAGGCATACAGTTTTGGAACAACATGAACTTGAGTAAATGATCACAGAATTTGCATTTATGGTTAAACTTTAACATGGTGCCACATGTTGTGCCCCAAGGAAATAAATTCCACCGGTCCCAGTCATGTATTTTAGATTTTACCACGCATTTCAGTGAGACAAGTGTAAGCAATCTGTATTACAGTGAGTCACTGTTTGTTCATCAGGTGACCTTGTGTCTCTGCAGACATAACATATTGTCTCAATCTTGTTCACATGAAGACAACACAACTGTCTGGTTTTTGTTTTCTATTCATCCTCCACTGTGTTTGTCTCATCCAAGCAGTGATATTGACATAAATGGTGGACTATACAGGCCATTATGTGACGCTGCTGATAATTATTCTGTGTGTTTAGATCACATGACCCACCACTTTGACCATGTTGTTACTAGTGTTACTACTACTAAAAAGAGTAATAACAGTAACAGTAATAATAGGTTTGCACTTTTGAACTTTTTTTAGTGCAGAAAATGAAAACGCTTGCATTTTTTTATACTAACGTTAAAAAAATGCTTTACTGTCTCATACTTCTAGCCTTTCTGTTCCATGCAATGCATTCCAGATTCTAAGAAGAGGCTTGTTCTTGTTTTACCTTTACTTACACAAACACATACACCGGCCACATGTTAAATGTCAATGTGATATCAGTGGCTGACGTGTTGTGTGTGTGCAGGGGCCTTGTGTTGTTTTGAAGGGAACTTGGTCTCTTCCTCTTTCCTGTTATGTGCTGCTGTTGATTGGCTGTTGCCAAGGAAAACATCCAAATGCACATGTTTGATATAGAATATAATAAAATTATTAGTATGTATAATTGTTGTACATAAACTATTAATAATAATCATTAAAGATAATATAATCAAAAAATAATATTAATAATTACTCTTACTTAAATTTTCTAGCACTTCCTTTGTAGGGATGGGAATCCTTGCTAATGAGTTGATGATCTGCATTACTTGTGTTTGATTAAGGGGCTCCAGGAACAACAACTGCCCTAAAACACGACTGACAAGACAAACATGTGGACTTATTTTAATATACCTGACCTGTGCAGTAATTAATACGAATATATTGGAACTCAGTTACATTTTGATTTTAAGTGTGTAAGTCCGTGTAGAAGATGTAAAATACTGTTAATAAGTGATGTAAATGAACAAAAATATTTATTTGCTCGGTCCATGGTGTTTACAACATGTATTTAGCATATATTTTAAATGCATGCTGATTTGTTTGACTGAATGTCAGTATCTGTATCCTCACACTGTTGGCTAGTAGTTCTAGTTCAGTCTAAATGCTGACTAATCTCTCTTGGGAGAATTTAGAGCAGTGTGCTTGTATTTATGTAAACCCTAACCCCAATCCCATACAGTATGTAATCTGTCAACAGTTACACATTAAAAACAAATGTTTTGGCTAAAACATAAATAAATAAATAACGCAGTTTGCATCTATCTTTTATGGCAACTTCTAATGAAATTTTTCAACTAGTGAACTACACTGAGATGGAGAACATTAAATTTAGTAGTGTAAACACAATTTAGTATAGAGTTAATTGCTCATAAAAATAGCATAGTCTCGTCATAATTCACTCATTAATGGAGTGTTGGCTCGGGAGCCAATTAGACAGTTAGTCAGATAGGATTAACAGATGGCATAGCATATGTTAACGGTAACTTTAGCACGTCATTTTAAAAAACATGTAAGGTATTACTTGTCAGTGACATTAGTCATACATTGTACTCTGTACTTTCATGTATTTTATCCATCCACAATCTAACCACTCTTAAACACAAAGGTAACCACAAAAACTTAAACATAACAGAACCTTTTTTACATGTCAAACATCACAGCATTAAACAGCAAGTTTTTTGGTAACACTTTACAATAAGGTTCATTGGTTAAGATTAGTTAACTACATTAGTTAATACGAACTAAGAGTGAACAATACTTATACAGCGTTTATTAATCTTAGTTAATGTAATTTCAACATATACTAATGCATTATTAAAATCACAAGTGGTTTGTTAACATTAGCCAATGCACTGTGAACTAACAAACAAACAATGAACGATTGTATTTTGTTAATTAACAAAGATTAATAGTGTAATAAATGTATTGTTCATTGTTCGTTCATGTTAGGTAATGCATTAACTAATGTTAACAAATGATACCTTATTGTAGTGTTACCAGTTTTTCTCTTTACTTAAAACAAACGAACAAACAAATAAATAAATAACACTTCAACCAGTGCAAAGCATTCTGCTATCTAGAAATCCACTGCCCAGCTTCCAATGTTATCAAGACAATTTCAATAAGTTGCTACAACTAAATTAATTAACACAGAAGTTTTTGTTTAAATTAAATACAATATTAAGTTGTTTTAATAGTCAACATTATTATGTTAACTAAAGTCATCAAAACAATGTTTATAACTTACAATATTGCAGCCATGCATTAAGTTGTGGTAATAGGTCACCTGAATTAATTCATTTAATTCATTTATGTCATTTATGAAGTAAAGAGATGGTCTGATCACACAGAGACTGATATTGTTCAAGGAACTGTAATTGTTTGTGGAGCACCAAAGTGTTTTCTTATTGTATTCAGAATTTGTTCAGTCTGAGGAGGTGGTCTACATACTTTCAGTGTATGTGCAATGTGAAAAGTCTCTCTCATAATTTTATTATTGTCTCAAATAACATTACAGTACTTTGTTCATTGCAAAATTAGCAGTTAAGCTCATAAATAGGAACTGAACACAGCAGAGTCACACGTGGATATTTTAATCGTGTCACATTGCAAACACTTAGTAAACATCAGCTTTATCAAAATTAAATTGTTTAGCCATCTTTGTTAATCTATCTGGGACAACATTATGTGAATACTGAGTGTAATTCAGATTTAGTGGTATCTGTGACTCAGAAAGACACACAAATTAGATAAACCCACACTCACACACCCACAACTAATATGAAAATTACTGACATTTATATTTTAAAATCAGTAAAATAATGAATACATCTCTGTTTTTCAGGAACGATTCCAGGTGAAGAATCCTCCTCACACATACATCCACAAGTTGCAGAGTTATCTTGACCCGGCCGTGACCAGGAAGGTGAGTTCTGGTCTCATTCTCATCACTCCAGTGTGGAAGGCCTGTGTGTGTATGTGTGTGTGCGCTAAGGCTGGGATGGATGACCTCAGATGAAAAATAGCTCCTGATAACTCAATTATCTGGACTAGAGTACTTGTCCTTGTAGCTACACTATGACAGCTGGGTATGGAGAGGAACAGCAGGCATTCTACATCCTGCTGGGGTAAACCTTACTTCCTGCTAGGACAAACTTGATTCCTGTGATAGAGATCAAATGTTACATCCTGCTTTACTACACTGGAAAGTGTCTAGCCTTAAAGGGGTCATATCATAGAGGAATTACATTTCCCAAGCTACATAACTCAGAACTTAATACTTCTTCCAAAACAACTGTTTATTGAAACCGAGTCGTTCTGAATCTTTACAATGTTTTGATGTACTGTAATGGATACAAGAACACATGACAGATCCAGTAAACATTTTATTAATAAAACATACTATGTACAGGCAAGCTGATGAATCCACAGTATGAACGCCAGTTCACTGTAAGCATTTTCTCATAGAAAGTCATTATACACAAAATACTTAATGTCCTTTTTTACTTTCTTTTATGCCTGTGTATAGTATGCAATAAGGCAATTATTAAGTCAGTAAGGCTGAATTAGATTTTTTAATACCACTGTCTTATGGATTAGGGCACATTTTTCGCGTTAAAGGTTTTAGAATGTCCCACATTTTTAGTGATTAAATAGTAAATTAAAATACTCTGGTGGATGCTGTATGTGGATTTCAAGCACCTAAAACTTGCTGTATATTTACCTCTTTAAAGAGTTTTTTGTTAAGAGTTTATCTAAATATTCACGGCTTGAACAGATGGAAAATTGACAGGCTTGTGTTGAAGTTCTGCAGATGTTTTGGCCTCCAGGTCTGCGCACCAATCACATGACTGAAAACTATGAATTACTCCTAAACATCAGACCAGCTAAAGATTAAAATTGGTACAGTGCACTAAACCTAGACTCAAGTAGACAGACTTCTAACTTGAGCCATAAAGATTGCAGTTTATCCAGGCCAAGAACTGCCCGCTTGGTCAAGAAGAGACTGTCTGATCAACAAGTAAAGTGACCAACCACAGCTTGTTTGTTTGTAGATGAACATGCAACATTTTAATTTATTCAAATGATGGTACAAGGTGCTTCAAATAAAGCTTTGATCTTGAATCTCAAATTATTTCTTCCCCAGAAGTGCTTTAAAAGGACAATTTAGTGTAGTTTTCTTGTATACAATTTACGTACAATATATGCAATATTTAGGATGATCTGTGAACAAACTCAGATGGTCTGTGGCCTTGCTGTCAGAGGTTGAGACCAACTGTATCTTGTATTTGCTTGTCTGTATGTTGGGAGTGTGTCCTAACATAAGAACCACAGGCACGTATTTCCAGTGAGCCTGGGTTGTTAAATCAAGCAAAAGGGTGTTTCCATGTAAAAAAAAAAAAAAAAAAAAGCAAAAATCAAAAATTGATCATTTGGCTCAAAACCTTGACTTAAGTATTATGATATCACCCCTGATAATAAGTCATAAAAACTTTAACCCAAAAAAAAAGCTAATATATTAGACATGAGGAGATGAGAGGAAAAGTAAAGGGAGGAATGACAAGGACTTGGAAGAAGGGATAAGAGACCGGAAATAAATTGAAGACAGATGTGATTAAATATTAAAGGTCAGATATTATTGTGTTTATGTGGTGTGGAATCTGAAGGTGTTCTTGAGCTGATCTCACGGGCTGACATCATGTCCCTAAGCTGACAGAAAGACAGAACAAGAAAGAAATAAAACAGACACCATGGGAAGGAGTGATTATTGGGAGATGTGGTGAAAGAGAAAAGAAGGACGAAAAACTGAGGGAAACAGAAAGTCCCAGAGAAAGTAAAGGATGAATATAATAAAAGTGGGAAACAGGCAAAGAGGGAGAGAGAGTTATGGCTGTACGTTCTGGCAGTGGCTCTTTTCTGCAGACGTGAACAATTGTTACTTTGTGTGCGCTGAGAGCTTTACATACGGTGCATTCCACACGCAGCTCTCGGCCAATGGGAACGCAGCAGGAAGAGGGTCATTCCAGAGGGTCCTGAAGAATGTCTGTACCATTGATTCCATTCCAGGATGACCTCTCTGGAGAACTGCTTTCTTTTTCCCATTCTCTTTCCCCCTCTCGCTCGCTCTTTCTCCGCAGCTGGGAATGCTTAAAGTCGAGGTGGGAGCGTGAGCTCTGCACACACACTCAAAACACACACTGCACTCCACATGTGCCAAACACACCCACGCTGGGAACAACAGAGCACACACTCCCCTCTTTTTCTCTATACTCACCATTTCAGTTGTTTTTATACGTCTGTCTCTTTCACTTTGTTCCTCTCTGCCACAGTTTGCATAATATCCATCCTAAATATTGTTTAGAATCAGAATTAGTGTGTATTATAGTGTAGTAAAATAGTAAATCAGAGGTGCTCAAATTGTACAAATTATCAAGCAGATTTTTTTGATTTATGATTGCTTGTGATTGTCTCAACCTTTTATAAATGTTTGATTTGAACTGAAAGTGTAATCAACATTAAATGTCAGTTTGAAATGACATTTACTACACATTTTATTTCTGTAATCTGACATATTCTCAAAGAAACTGGATATTCAGTGAGGGAAAAATGTAGGATGGGATTTTATTTTTATACAGGAATTGATTGGATGGTGAAAATGTGTCTCTGTGGCAGTTTGTTGGAGTGGAGTGATTAAAATATGTTGACCATACGTCCTTTTTTCCTGGCCAGGATTTCTAAATTGTCTGGGTTTTGGCTTTGTTTTCTTACAGATGTGCTCTCTACAGTCCTCATGCATTAAATGTTTGCATTTTTTTTCATTGCTTAGATCATTCTTTGTGGATCCCATCTTCTCGCACACCATGATTGGTTGATTATGTACAATAACCTACAGCAAGCATGAAAACAACAGTAAAACAAAGTCAAAACTAGAACATTTTAGACAAATTTGAAATCCCAACCTGATAAAGTGAGGTACAGTCACCTAGTTTGTGTATGTCAGTGACAACATGTGATTTCATTATATTTTCATTAAAAAATTACAAAGACAAAGACTTTTTCTTTGGAATAGAATAAAACCAGGAGCATGTATTAGATGCTAATTTGTAAACATAAGCAGTATGCAACAAATGGATATGTGTTATCAAGGCATAGTTTATGGCAAAGTTGTACAATATCTTCCAACAGTGGTGTATTATTTTGTTTATCTATGTACATTTCTGTCACCACCTAAATGCATACTTGAACTACACAGTATAAGAATGCAAATTAGAGGTTTTAATACATCTTCGTCATTCTATCTGTTGCTGGCTGCATCCCTCCTTCTTTTTCACTGTCACTCCCTCTCTAACACCCTTTGATGCAATCATTTCAGTGTCTGACATCAGTGAATCAGATTGATTATTAATGCCTGGCCTGCCACTCATCGTCATGGTTGCCGTCTAATTAGTGCTGCAGAGCTGCAGCAGCAGTTTCGAGTTAAGATTTGGCAGCATATCTCATTCAGCTGATGAAAGCAGTGTGTCTCTCTCATTGGATGGTGGTTTCACATGCATTTCACCTGACACGTGATTGGGCCGGCCACAAAGCCACTGTAACCATGGCTACAGAGAACAAAACTGAGCCCACAGTTCGGACTCAACACTGTTATGAGACCAACTAGAGAAAACAACCAAAAACACTTGTTTCTTTGAACTTTTTCAGTCCTTTAGCTTTTTATGATTCCAGAGTTTTTAGTTGAGTGAAGTATGTTTGAGTTTTTTTTTTATTTCTCCATAAAACTCTACATTTAAAAGTTAAATGAGTGGGTGATGTATTAAAATGTAGCATTTTTATATTGGTCCGGTTTAAAGTTGTTTCAGTTTGTCGAAAAACATTTTGTTCAAATAAAATTTCTCATTTAACGTGCAGAACACATACAGGATAGCTTTACATGGATAGTATAGGATAGTATTTTCTATATTACAGATAGTTTAGCTTTTATTTAAAGTAAAATGAAGTCGTAAAAAATATATATCAATATATAAATTGAATGTTTTAATCTTTGGGATTATTATTATTATTTTTTTTTTTAGAGTAATATTAAATGTGACCCTGGACCACAAAAGCAGTCTTAAGTAGCACGGCTATATCTGTAGCAATAGCCAAAAATAAACTGTATGGGTTAAAATTATATTTTTTTTCTTTTATGCCAGAAATTATTAGGATAATTAAGAAAAGGTCATGTTAGATATTTTGTAAATTTCCTACCGTAAATATTTAAAAAATTAAATGCAAATTAATTAAATGCATTGCTAAGAATCTCATCGGAAAGCCTTTTTTATTCAGCTTTCAGCTTTCATGAATCTCAATTTAAAAAAAAAAACAAAAAAAAACATTACCCTTATGACTGGTTTTGTTCTCCAGGGTCACAAATCGAAATGTAAGGTTTGAACCAAACCATAAATATAATTTGAGAAAATCATTGGTCTTTTTTTTTTCACACTGTAGAGGAGACATGTGAGATGACTTTTGTCTTTTTCTCCATTTGCTTTTTATTTAATCCCGTTGTTGTCTATGAAAAAATACTGCGAAATAAATTAAAATAGATTTCCTTCTCACTGTTATTATGCCTAATGATGAATTTCTTCTTTCCTCTGCAGAAGTTCAGGAGGAGAGTGCAGGAGTCGACGCAGGTCCTGCGAGAGCTGGAAATCTCATTACGGACCAATCACATCGGGTGAGTTCATCTGTGTGTATGCGTGTTCATTAAATACTGCTCACACAGGGGCTGTGATCACTGCTCTGAGTAACACGGACACACTCCAAAAGCCCTCATGTAAGATGAATTGTAGCTGAAATAATGATCTCTTGTGTGAGGCAACGCATGTAACAGCCAAATGCTCCTGACTGGACTTGTATTTCTGCACGGTGGAATTCTGATAGTATGCCAACCGACCAGGTTTTTGTTTTGGGAATCCATACACAACCTAATCAGCGCAGAGAAATGCTGAGATTTTGTGAGAGCTGAAAATCACACACCCAGTTGCATGCTGGGGACTAGGATTGACCGGATGTGGAAAGGCTGACGGAACTCTGCGAGGTCAGGAAAATGTCACAACAGGAAAACGGGAAGATGTGATATTCCAGTACCGACCAGCACACACTCTTCCCTCGTCATCCCACAAATGAGTGTTATTATAGTTTCATTATTTCAAGGCCAGTTCAGACTAGACATACATACACCCAGAAACCCAAGCTGCTAGACAACCTGTACAGAGAATTAGCTGCCGTATGGCACTCAACTAGATTACATAAATGATCTAGCTAATCTAGATGAGATAAGGCAGTATTATCTGCTCACGGAGGGTTCGACAAACACAAAACAACTGCGTGGTACCTCAAATTGTGTGTCCGGAGTCTCAGATGTGTTCCTTCTTTCTCAAACAATGCTTCTCCCATTTGTACATTATGTTAAAGTTATATTTTAAAGGAGAAGTTCACTTCCAGAACAAAAATTAACAGATAATTTAGTCACCCCCTTGTCATCCAAGATGTTCATGTCTTTCTTACTTTAGTTGTAAAGAAATTATGTTTTTTGAGGAAAACATTTCAGGATTTCTCTCCATGTTTTGGACTTTTATGGTGCTCACTTTTATGATGGCTTTTTGACAGTTTATATATGTCGAAAAACTCCCATCTACTTTTCTCCTCCAAGTTCAAAATCGTCCTACACTGGTGCAGAAGTACCGACCCAGTGTTTACAAAGTGAACGCACAAGGAGGGTCAAATACTCTTTACAAAAAAAGGTAAAACAGCCATGTAGGACGATGTTGAAGTTGGAGGAGAAAATGAGATGGGAGTTTTTCGGCCTACCCTAACTGTCATGAACTGGAATGCACAAAATTCAGGCAGAGCTAGATAAGATGAGCATTTGAGGTTAAAAAGTGTGTAAATTGTCAATTTTTTTTTAGAAAATAACAGATCGTTTCACTAGATAAGACCCTTCCTTGGCTGGGATCGTTTAGAGCCATTTGAAGCTGCTTTTAAACTGCATTTTGGAAGTTCAAACTCACGGGTACCGTTGAAGTCCACTTTATGGAGAGAAATCCTGAAATGTTTTCCTCAAAAACATGATTTCTTTACAAATGAGAAAAAAAAAAAGAAATCTTGGATGACAAGTGGGTGAGTAAATTGAAGTGAACTTCTCCTTTAAGGGGTACTTTACAGTCAGCTGGTCATTTATGCAAAATATTCAAAATAATACAGACTGCAGTATTTGGCTTTAAAATGCGATTGAATTAAGTATTTCAGGACTCATGTAATACAAGTGTGTACAGACTAGTTCCATATTCCATAGTTCCCTCATAATGCTCTTATAACTTTCAGATAAATAAATTTTCTCATATGATTTAAGCTGCTCATTAGAAAATCAGAAGAAATAGAGACATAAGTCCTTTTTCTTTCAGAACTCTAGTCACAACAGTAAGGTTTTCAGGTGTTGGCCTTCTTTTCACTGTTAAGAAAAGGTGAAAACCAGCTTTTGATCATTTCTGGGATCCTTGCGGTCTTTGTCAATGTGAATGTGTGTGTGTGTTTGTGCGGTATTCTGGGATGTCTCTGCCGTGTCTTTGAAGTATCTCTCATTGCTGTTGTTCTAAGGGAGAAATCCAGCTACATGAAACCTTTGCTTTCAATCTCCGAACTGCGTCGAAGCTGTTTTTTTAAGCTACTGAGACGCCGTTCCATGATACATATTTCATGGCGTCTGTCTCCATATGGAAGTGCAGTTTCTAAATGCTGGGACACACTGTGAGCTCCGTGGAGTCTCTTGGATTATCTAGTCTAACTACTGCATGCTTACTAGTGGTTTAATTAGTGAAGTAACACTATAATGTAGTAATGATAAAGCATATCAAAGTAATACAGTAGTGCATAGAAACTTTTGATGGGCATTTTTTTTGTAATGGTCTTTGTTTCTCTCTCTCTCGCTCTCTTTCTCTCTCTCTCTTGTTTAGGTGGGTGCGGGAGTTTCTGAATGAGGAGAATAAGGGTTTGGATGTGTTGGTGGAGTATCTTTCGTTTGCACAGTATGCTGTCACGTAAGTCACCCGTGATTGTACCGAACATGAACACAATGAACACAATGGCTCCTTTCACCCAGAGCGCCGCTGTATTTTTGTGCGCCTCTGACTACATGCCTTACTGCTGCTCGGAGAGGACCCGTGCGTGCGTGCGTGTGTGTGTTCACTGAGATCAGATGAAGTCACAAGATCTCATTTACAATAGCATTTTATAACCTGATTAGTAATTAACATGTTTTATTGCGTTTGGGGGTAAAAGACTGTTATCACACATTGTGTTCAAAAGATTTTTAGTGTGCTTGAAAGTCTTCTAACTTTAATTTATTAAATCTACACTAAAAAAGTCATAATAAATGAATGTTATTACAATTTAACTCTTCTCTGTATTAATATTTTTAAAGCTGAAATTTCAGCATCATTATTACTCCAGTCTTCAGTATCATTTGATCTTTCAGAAATCATTCATTAATATGCAGATTTGCTGATTGAGAGACATTTTTGATTATTATCAATGGCCGTTGTTTAATATTTAATATTTAAGCAGCTGTGTAATATTATATATATATACCATGATACATTTTTTCAATATTAGTTGATTAATAGAAAATCAAAAATAACAGCATTTTTTTTTTTTTTTTTGGTAATAATGTTTATTTTTGCTTTTGATCAATTTATTACTTTTAAAACTTATAAACTGTAGTGTAACTAGCAGGCATGATCATGGTTTATTCATTTATATATGTATGTATGTATGTATATATGTTATTTACTTATTTATTTATATTAAATAACAAAAATAAATACATTTTCAGAAATATGTCCATGCTATACACATTAAAAAAACAAAACATATGTGACCATGTGAAATGTTTGCATCTTAAAAAATCAGTCATTACAGTCATATAAAAAAAATATCTTTAATATCATTGTGTTACCATATGTGTAAGTATTTTAATGAAAGTATCAATACATTTTTCTTAAAGGAATTAGGGTTAGGATTATTTGTTTTTAGTGCAAATAAGCAAAAATCCCATGGCTACAGATAAAGTATGTTTTAGGCGGTTGTACAAGAAAAATAAATAAAATAAAAAATAAAATAAATTAAAATAAAATAATGGTCACACTTTATTTTAAGTCCAATTCTCTGTATTAACAAACCATTAACTACAAATTTGCCTTAATAGGCTGCTAGTTAATAGTTAGTGAAGTAGTTGTTCAGTTTAGGTCTTGGGTAGGATTAGGGATGTAGAATATGGTCATGCAGAATATGTGCTTTAAGACTAATAGACAGCTGATATATTAGTAATAGGCGTGTTAATAATAGCTAGTTAACAGTGTAAATTGGTCCCTATACTAAAGTATTACCATAATAATAATAATAATGATAATATTCTCATTTTGGTAACCCTGAGCACTTGTTTTTTTGTGTTTGACAGGTATGATGGTGACAGTTCTGAAAACAGCACAGAAAACTCGGTGGATAAATCTAAACCTTGGAATCGATCGATTGAAGATCTGCATGGAGGAAGCAACCTCTCATCATCTGTCACAGGCAACAACATCTCCAGAGCCAGCAGACATTCAACGATAAGGTGTGGACACGCAAACAGATTTTTTTTGTTATTACAGAAGAATCGTAGCAAACAAGACACTGATATTATCTAATAGATCTAATCTGAACGCGGTATGGTTTGTCCGAGTGCAGAGAGTGTGTACGGACTTCATGTGATTTCTGAAAGGCTCTTTTGTATAGTCATGAGGCCTGTAAGACTTTAAATGGCTTAGGAAACAGTGCACCATGTCAGAACACAGTCGACGTGTGTCTGTCTGTCTGGCCGCTGACTCACAAAACTGTCTTAGATGGTTTTATTCTGATGAAGAATGGACAACTGACACATCACCATCATATGAGTATTAATACAGGAGCTTCCCTGTCTGTTATTGAGCAGTCTGATGACGGGATAGAAGTATTTACGCAGAGCCTGAGGGGATCTGTTTGAATGGGTTCAATATGTTAAACCCCCTGTCACTTGAATTGGATTAGGGTTTAGTTAGAGAATTCCAGATTCTAATTTTGGAATTTTCCCCGGTTGTTTCTTCTGGGTCACATCAAAATATATGAAAAATATGTAGAAATGTGCATTTTCAACAGTGAGTAAGACAAAGCAAAGCCCCTGTAGTATAATCACCAAAGTCTCAACCTAAATAAGCAAGTTTTATTAGGAAATGAATGTGGTATTTTTTGTTTATATTTTACTGGCCAAATATTACATGGTCTTAGAATTAATGCTGACATCACAGCGGCTTGGATTCAGCATTACCACATATTCATGTCAATATGAATTGCAGAAATAGTATTCATAATGTAGGTCACCCATGCTACATTTATGAGTAGGTGTAGCCTTAAAAGCCCATTCGCAAGGACGATAACTATATCTATATATAACTAACTACAGAGTTTTAATAATCATTCTAGTCCTATGAGAATCAGCGCTCTGTTGCAGTTTTAGTAATTGTTGTGTGTTTTTGTCAATTGTATTATTTTCAAAAGATTTATTTATTTTTATTATTTATTTATTTATGTATTTATTTTTATTTTTTTCAGTTTTAGTTTTAGTTATTTTAGTACAATGAAATGAAAATGAATAAGAATGTTTCGCAACTAGCTGAAATAAAAGATGTAATTTTTAAAAAAATGAATTTATTTCATTTATTTCAGGTAACAATTTTTAGTTTTAGTGATAGTTTTAGTTAGACTTTTTTATTATTTCTTATTTATTTATCTTTTTAAGGTTTATTTATTTATTTATGTATTTATTTAAGAGCTGCAGCAGATATAACTGTAACACAGGCTTATAACAAACAAAACTTGGTGTGGATGCCAGTGTAGTTATCATTTTATAGTTATTGTTATCTTTCTTGGTGTGAATGGGCCTTTATGAAAACTAAAACATTCTATTCATATGTACTATTAATTTCTTCAATTCTGAATGAATAATACACACTTTGCTTTGATCGTTTTACTAGAATTCTGAGCTGTGTCACAGGTTCTGTTTCATTAATCTGTGTAATTAATGCAGTTGTCACTCTGTCTGCAGTTTCCTGTTGTGTGTTCCCATCTGCACCACAAGGCATGTTATTTTTGTCCTTCAGAAAGAGTGTCCTTTCCTCTCCTCTCCCCTCCATGTCTCTCTAACAGGCTGAATTATGGAGGTTAGATTAGCAGAGTGAGTTCAGCTGCTAAGTAGCTAGCTGTGGACCTGCGGCCTCAGATGTAACTTGCCCTTATGTCCTCTGTCAGGCTTGATCTCTCATTTCACTTGTTGCTTTAGGCTGTTTATTGCTGCTGTGCGATGGATTTATGAATTGACTTCATCATTTCTCACCACTGTAAACTCTACATCTAGTGGTGATTGCATAGATTTTGCCCACATGCAGTAGTTTTGTTCCCATGCTTTTCCTCAGCTCTTAGTAATTTGTAGGCTTAAAGTGTGTACTGTATTTAATAATTCTCAAATTTTCCAACGCCCTCCTGAAGAACACAGACTCATCTACAATGCCAAAAGTGCTCAGAGAAACAAGGGTACGTCTGCTGCGTTTACTGTTTTGGTTTCACTCAGAGCTTTGTAGATTTTTATTGAATTCTGTGGACATGAAATAAAATAGTATAGTGCTAGACTTCTGAGTTATTGAGTTGACTATTGGTACTTACTGTTTATAATATAACTTCATGGTAACACTTTGAGTTCAAACATGTATTTATAATCCATTACAATGGCATTCTTAAGGCATTACAATGCATGCATTGTATAAATACTTTATAATATGTTGCATCATCTCATAAATAATTGTAAAAACAGTAATAATACAATGTAATACGTAGGTCTACATAGTTGTCGTTAGATATATAACATGCTTTATAACATGGTGAACACAATATTATATCTATGGAATATACTACAGACTTATAAATTAAAAAAGTCTTGAATCTTGACATTTCCAACAATGCAGTATGGTTTTTTTTTTACAATTAAACATGTTCAAAGCAAATGTGTCATAAAACTGAATGATTTAAAACAGACAAAGGCCACATTATATAGCCTTTTATACTGTATGTTTACAAGAAGAATTTGTATCACTTATAAAATGTAGTAGGATATTATGTAGATCTTAAACCATGCCAAGATATGAGACTTATAATACATTATAACTATAGGAAATAAAAATCCATTATAATTTAAATGGATTTACTGTAGGTAGGTATTATAATGTTTGGTATGATTATTCATGAGATGATAAGATATTTTATAAGGGACTTTGCATCCATAATGCATTAAGAATAAGCGCAATAATACATTATAGGTACAGGCTTCACAGAAAGTGTTACAGAAGTTAAGGTTTTATCAGAAATATCTGTGACAAATAAGTCAGTTACCAAATACAATGTGGGCTCATCCCTCAATTTATAATAATAAAGGAACACTCATTCATAGTGATGCACTTCCAGCAGAAGTCTATGTGGCAAAATACTGCACCAGGATATGCATGAAGTACACACTGTTTGGAAAGGGTAGCCACAAGATTACTCAGTACTCAGCATGTGATGAGTGTGATAATGTATTCCACAGAATACTGTTAGCAGAGATCAAACTCCACCGATAGGAATTACATCTGTAGCACATAATCAGAGATTCAGCTATACCACTAAAAGGATGATTTGGACACTTACAATAAAGTCAAGTCGTCATGTTTTTTATGTAGCGCTTTATACAATACAAATCGCTTCAAAGCAGCTTTACAGTAATAAACAATGTCAATTTCACAAAATTAGGAAACAATAAATAACTTCAATTTTAATTATAAAGCAGCTGTACGGAGGACAATATATTGGGATTGTTGAGTTCAATTCAATTTAATTATTCAGTGATCTTATTTGATAGTTTCAAGCGCAGTTAAATCAACACGTTTAGAGCCTTAAATGCTCAAATAACATTTGTTCAGATTAATTATTATAATTCTTTAGCAAAGCTTCACATTTCATATAAGCATCACAGCTCTAAACCCCAAATATCTCAAGTGTAACAGTCATAATTGTATGTTCTTTACAAACTGACAGATGAGACTAAATTATTTTCTTTTCTCTTATCATAAAATATGTAGCTTGGAGCATTAACTTTTGCAACTGGACGTGTTTAAGCGTGTGTGCTTGTGAAATCACCTCAGATACGAGTCAGGAATATTGTGTTCTGCATAAGCATAGTCATACATCCGGATGTAAAGTATGACAAAGACATTACACACACATGCGATTCAGTGCTCTCTGCAAGGGCTTCTAGGTCTTTGTGATGTTCTGGACAAAAGAGATCAGAAGGTGGAGTTCACAAGAGATCACAAGTGAGATTTTAACAGAAAACCACTTTGTGAGCACATTCGCACATATTCTCGCTCACATCCGAGTTGAAAGACAAACCACATCACAGCAGTGACGCAGCTGTGAAATTCTTCTAGGAATCAGTGCTGACCAATGTTGTGAGATATTGACGAAAATTTTGTTGATAGTGATAGTTAGGTATTTCACTGAGTGTGTTTTTGTGCTGGTATTTTGGCTGTTTTAAAACTGTTGTGGACATTTGACTCCCAAAACAGAAATAAAACACCACAGTTTGACGCACAACAGCTCTGTTGCAGCTTTGTTTGGAATGATTTTCATTGCCGAAATAGAGCAAAAATCGGATTAACTTCTAAAAAATCCATATTAGCTGTATTAGCACTGCTTGTTTATTGAACTGTTGTATAAAATCACGATCACATTTGTGACCCTGGACCACAATCATACGTCATACGGGTCAGTTTTTTTTTTAAATTAAGATTTAAACATCATCTGAGAGCTTATCTGAATAAATAAGCTTTCCATTGATGTATGGTTTGTTAGGATAGGACAATATTTGGCCGAGATACAACTATTTGAAAATCTGGAATCCAAGGGTGCAAAAAAATCTAAATATTGACAAAATTGCCTTTAAATTTGTCTAAATGAAGTTTTTAGCAATACATATTACTAATATGTTTTGATATATTTGCAGTAGGAAATTTACAAAATATCACAATTTTTACTTAATATTGATCATTTTGACCCATACAATGTATTGTTGGCTATTGCTACAAATATACCTGTGCTATTTACGACTGGTTTTGTGGTCCAGGGTCGCATTCGCAATCATGCTGATGCTCAGGAAAAACAGCACACTTGCTTGTGGTTACTGTGTTGTTTTACTGTATCATATACTGTAAGATATATGAACTGAGTTATATGAACTGTATTCTGTCAGCCTACATCAAACAAAAAAAATGTATTCTTGTTTGTTTTTGCAAGCGAATGACTAAATTAAGCTTCCATATTGTTAAAACAACAATTACAATAATATCATAGAAGATACATGTCACACACCTCTAGTGCAGACATGAGTGCGTTCATGTTCTGAATGAGTTCAGCATTGAGCACAAACCGTTCCCTCAGGCACTGCTGCTGACATATTGCATTATATGTGTGTTTGTGTTTTCAGAAAATCACGCCCAGCTCGTCTTGTGACAGTCTTGAAAAGAACTGTGTGCCCTTTGTGTTAGTTTGTGTGTGTAAACCTTCTCTAGTCTGTTTGTGAGCCTATTTAGATTCCTGTTTTTCGTGTGCATGATTTTGTCTTGTATATTCTTAGTAAGTGTTAGTAAAATGTGTATCTTTTTTATACCTGTTTGTGTGTGTATATGTGTTCTTTGTGTGCATCTGTTGCTGTGCGTCTCTGTTCTCATACATAAAAGCCTTTAGCTTGGGCCCGATGGCTGGCATGCATGTCAATGACAGTGCTGTTGTGTTGTGGAGGTGATATGTGTGCACAGAGCACTTTAACTGCTCTAAGACAATGCAAATCCTCGCACATCACACACGGCAGTCGTCAATCACACAGATGCTGCTGACAGACCTAAACACAGCACTAGCAGCATTTTAAAAAACGCTTTCAATATGAGAATGCTTCCTGTGCTCCTGATACCTCTGCCTTGATTCAGACCTGTGAATCTACATCAGGATATGACTCTAGATTTGCAATTACGAGATGATGATGCATATTTTTCATGCTTATAATCATTTTAAATATTTTGAGAAGTAGTTGTACCTTTAAATTAATGGTTTGCCTTTTCAAAAAAGAACTACCTTTCTGGGTCGGTAAGATTTTTTTTTTTTGAAAGAAATTAATAGTTTTATTCAGCAATGATACTGTAAATTTACATATAAATGGACAACGAATTTCATATAAATGCTGTTTCTTTTAACTTTCAGTTCATCAAAGAATCCTGAAAAACATAGCACAGTTTACACAAAATCTTTAAGCAGCACAGCTTTTTAACTTTGACAATAATGACACTAAAGGCTGAAGGAATGGCTGCCATTTTGCCATCACAGGATTAAACTACAGTTAGAACTGTTTTTACTGTATTTTTGATCAAATAGACTTCTTTCAAAACATTAAACAAATCTTACCGACCCCAAACTTGATTGCTAGTGTATGTTGTAGTTAGAATATCATTCTTACGTTGTACCAAGCCTTTGCAACTTTATTTCTTCTGTGGAAAATAAAAGTGATATTTTACAGAATGTCCAAGCTGCATTTTACCATGCAATGAAAGTGAATGTGAACAGCTCAGACATTCTGCCAAACATCTACTGTGTTCCACATCAGAACTAGAGTCAAATGGGTTTGGAACAACATGAGGGTGACTAAATGATGACTGTATTTTCATATGTTGGATGAAGTATTGATTTCATTGGTTAGTAAACTTGTTGTTGTTTTGATCTCAGGTCTAACACGTTACCGAGCCGGAGGACATTGAAGAATTCCAGATTAGTATGTAAGAAAGACGACGTTCATGTGTGCATTATGTGCCTACGAGCCATCATGAACTACCAGGTAAAACACACAGACTTTTGAATCTATGTTAGTAGAGACTCTAAGCAGTAACTGGTTGTCTAACCACTAAGCAGTCGTACTTAAAGTTATTGTGGGAATAAATAAATAAATAAAAATAAATAAATTGTGGGATGTGCTTGATGTTAAAATGAGTTATTAAATGCGAAGACTATACAGTGTTTTATTTGAGATTTGATGTACTGGACTGGTTCTCATATTACATCAATGATATTTGGTATATCCAACCTAAATAAATAAATAAATAAAAAATCACAAACAGTGAGGTCCAACTGTTCAACAGGTTGCAGTTCATTAATGAAGACATTAGGCCTCACATACAGAAAACCAACACACACACACACACACAGTGATTCATGAAAAAGCTGTTTGGTCTTTATCATGTTTTATGTTCAGATAATAAATCTTGAAGATCCTGCCATGTTTACTAATTAGTCCTCTCTCTGTCTTTCTCTCAGTATGGCTTCAACATGGTCATGTCTCACCCTCATGCTGTGAATGAAATTGCACTAAGTCTGAACAATAAGAATCCCAGGTAACCTATTGAGCTGGAGTAAATGTGTGTGTGTGTGTGTGTGTGTGTATCTCTGAAAGAGAGGGTACTTTCCCAGAATCCACAGCTTTAATTCATGCGGGTTGTGACTCCTCTTTCAGAGTCATAAATACTGGCAGCTATAACAACAGACCCCTTAATCTCAGTGTGCGGCTGGACGGGTTCTTTACTCCTTCTGTGTAAATGGGAGATGATTATTTAGCTGTTTTTTTGTGGTCAGTAAGCTCACTAAAGCTGTGTTGATTTGATCAAAAATACAGTGAAAACATCAATATTGTAGAATATTTTTGCTATTTAAATGAACTGTTTTCTATTTGAATATACTTGAAAATGTAATTTATTCCTGTGATGCAAAGCTGAATTTTCAGCATCATCACTCCAGTCTTCAGTATCACATGATCCTTCAAAGTTCATTCTAATATGATGATTTGCTGCTTAAGAAACATTTCTGACTATTGTTTTCTGGCCTCAAACCTTTGAACCCTTGTGTAAATCTTCTGTATCTCCAAAGGGTGCAGAAGAGAAAGTTTTCTGCCAAAATGTGCAGTAATAGCCTGCGTAATCATGACAAAATAGATGTAATATGTGTGATATTGCTCTGCTGGTGCAGGACTAAAGCTCTGGTGCTGGAGCTGCTGGCCGCCGTATGTCTGGTTCGAGGGGGTCATGAGATCATTCTCTCCGCCTTTGATCATTTTAAAGAGGTACATGCACACTAATGCTGTATTTCTAACACCAAAAATTACCATTAACTCAACACTGCTTCAGATAATAGAATTACAGAAGCGCTGTTTTTAGTTTTAAAGCTGTAGATATGATAGATATGATCCATGATACCATATGACTGAAAGCAGTGTGTGGAGTTTTAGGCAGACAGTCCTGTACAGTAAGTTGGTTTAGACACACACCTGCTAGACACATTGTTCTTTATTTGTTTAGTAGGAGGATTAAAGCAGCTTCTGAATTTATTCATATCTCTCAGGTCTGGGGAGGAGAGATCAAGCTAGTATTATTTCCTAAGGGGATGATTTAAGAAAAAAAAATGAACTACTGCATCAGGGCATTTTTGAAATATAAAAATATCTTATTAGAAGCAAAAAGAGATTCAGCTGCCATCAAAATCTCATTTTCATATTCTTTGGCCATTATTTTAATGCTCTCTCTAACTGCATAAGGTATGTCTTTATTGCTTTGCAGGTGTGTTCAGAAGATCAGCGATTTGAGAAACTCATGGAGCATTTCAAGAATGAAGATAATAACATCGACTTCATGGTTTGTGTTAGACCAGAATCTAAATTTTCATTTGCAATGCTGACTATTAATACGCTAAAATAATACAAAACACAGAACCACTGATTGACACATTAAGCTGTAAGATACAGCAATTAAAACAAATAGCTTATTACAGAAGAGACTCATATCCTACCTAAGAGCTTCATTAGGCTGCATTAGAAGAAAATAACATTATATAATATGACTTATAGAAGCATTTAACATATTATAGCTGTTTGATAAAATGGATTTTGCCACAATATAAATCAAGCAGCTGATACGTGCAATACGTGTGTAGTGAAGGTGTCTGCAAAATGTCTGCAAAAACTGAAATCTGTAAAGCTTTCTAGAGACTTTTGTTGCATGCCAGTTTTATTTAATTTTATTTATATATCCCCTTGACCAATCCACAACTGTAAAGCAAAATAATAAACAATAATAATAGGATTTATGTATCTATAGATTTAGCATTTTTATGGTTAAAAGCTCAGTTTTCTTCATTAATAAATCAATTAAAAGTCTGCTTTTACTGGGTTGAAATTGGTGTATATTGTTTTGCAGGTTGCCTGCATGCAGTTCATAAATATTGTGGTTCATTCTGTGGAAGACATGAATTTCAGAGTGCACCTACAGTATGACTTCACAAAGCTGGGTCTGGACGAATATCTGGACGTGAGTAATCTCCAGTAATGAGTCTTCTGATGCTAATGTATCACTCTAACCGTTAAGTGAAATGCAAGAGGATCCATCATTCTCTCTCTTTCTCTCTTGTTGTTCTCTGTGAGTAGAAACTGAAGCACACCGAAAGTGATAAACTGCATGTGCAGATTCAAGCATACCTGGATAACGTGTTTGATGTCGGGGCTCTGTTAGAGGATGCAGAGACTAAGAACGCAGCGCTGGAGAGAGTGGAGGAACTGGAGGAGAACATGTCTCATGTTAGTAGTGTTTTTACAGCTAATATCCAATAAATTCCAGAAAAAACAATCATTTAAGTGCCACGTTCAGGAGTGCTTTCCATTTAAGGCCTCTAGTTTAACAATGCACCACCTGCCCAACAACATGACCTTACATGACCAGTATTGAGTTCAGCTGAAAGCCTTTAATGATAATGAAACGTGATCAGACCCCATCGTACATGTAGTTTGACCTTAGACCTTTTGTGACAGTTGGGCCATCTGGCCAAAGGATGACTTCCTGACCAGAGGTAATTTCTTCATTAGTGTTTATAGTGTACTGCATGGTCAAGAATTCAGATTAATCAGTGATAATATTAAAGTGATAATTAATGTGAATCTGAAGTTAAATATTTATGCAACATTGGAAGGACTCTTTTGAGATTTTAGCGTTCTGTCTCAGCATGACTTAATTGTGATTGTGTCTTATTTCTTGTTGATTCTTGTTTGTGGTTTTCTAGCTGACGGAGAAGTTGCAGGACACAGAGAATGAGGCAATGGCAAAAATTGTTGAGCTGGAGAAACAACTGATGCATAAAAATAAAGAGCTGGAATCTATTCGGGTAAATGATGCATACTTACATCACTTCCTCTTGAGTTCTTGAGTTGACTATATGGTTTGTTAGATTATAGGTTCTTCAAGTGTATGTATTCTGAAAGATTATTTCACAATATCTATAGAATTTTCCCTTTAAAGTCAGCACAAAATCCAAATGTACTTTTGTACCACTGTTTTCTGTACTTTCTCAAAACGCATACAGTGCTCATCAGTGTACATTATTCCAACAAAGAAACAAAGTTTGTCTTCATAGTCAAAAATGTCAAAACTGTCTCTAAAACAGCTTTTCTACTGATGTCACCTAAGCCTTATTAGCTGTTAATGTGAATCAATATTAGTGCTACTTTCAAGTAGTTAACAAAGTAATTAATGTAATAAAGTTTGTGTCAATAATATCAGATATTAATAGATCTGAAAATAATTATTACATTCACCTCTGGCTATATTCTAATGGAATACCCATTTTTAATCATCTATTCTTGTTTAATCATCTGTCTTGATGTTGCTTTGAAAACTAAATCCTGCAGCCCCATGATTTAATTAATTAGCCATTTGTCAACTCACAAACCGCCTGCAGTTCCCACAAGAACCCCCAGGAGCTTGCAAACCCCAAAACTCAGTTTGCTTTAACTCAAAACTCATGTTTTCTTTGGTTACAGGAGGTGTATAAAGACGCCAGTTCTCAGGTGCACACCCTGCGGCGGATGGTGAAGGAGAAGGACGAGGCCATTCAGAAGCAGAGCAACCTGGAGAAGAAGATCCATGAGCTGGAGAAACAGGGAACCATCAAGATCCAGAAGAAAGCGGACGGGGACATTGCCATCCTGACGTCCCCTCCACAGGGGAACGGGCATCTACCAGGGACACAGGGCGTAGGTGGGGTGTCTGGTGAGGGCATGGTCAGTCACATAGGTGTGGCTAATGGGGCGGCACATGGCATGACCATTTCTGATCCTCCTCAACCCCCTCTCCCTCCTCCTATGCCAGCGACACGTAAGTGACCACCCCTGATTCTAAATACTGGACATGAGTTTAACGAAAATTATTGTCATTTGTTTAACGCTGTTTGGAAGAAAATCTTCTGCTGATGGTTATTACTTGTGTCACTATATTGGCTTGAGGCAAAAATTCGACCAAAGTGAACAAAACTGCTCCCAAAATTCAGGAAGGGTGGCAAAAAATACCAGTGCACTAAATCTGTTGAACTAAATCTGTTACTACTGTTACATTTTTGCTAATATTAAAATTGTATAGGTAGCAGCCTATTACATTGTGATTGATTAGACCTGGGGTGTCCGCACTTGGTCCTGGAGGGCCACTGTCCTGCAAAGTTTACCTCCAACCCCATTTAAACACACCTGAACCAGCTAATCAACGTCTTGCTAGACATACTAGAAACTTCCAGGCAGATGTGTTGAGGCAAGTTGGAACTAAATTCAGCAGGACATCCAGGAGCAAGTTTGGACACCCCTGGATTAGACTGACTGAATTAGCTGAATAAATGCAAGTATTTGACATAAAAGGCAACACAGACAGATTTGAATAAAGAAATTCTTAAAATTTCCCTTACTATTTTTTTTATTTTTTTTAAGCATTAAAAATACATGTCTGACCCTGGCAGCCAGTCAGACTTTTGACTGAATCCCTGACAATTTTCAAGCAACAGCTTAAAACAGAAATATGAAATCTGTTTTGTCAAAATTTAACTGCATCCTAAAAAAACAAACAAAAAAAGCTTTGCTTTCTCTTTTCCTTAATCCCCCCTGTCTACCTTGTACAAATCTGAACAATGTCTGAAACTTTGTATTACAAGCACTTCCTGTGTTTATTTGCCTGTTCACTGGATATTAATTGTAAGTCACTTTGAATAAAAGTGTCTCCTAAATAAATGATGTAATTGTAAATGACTCTCAGCACAAGGCCTGGTCTATATTGCAGTGTAATCTGGTGGAAAAAAATGCCCATTTAGACAGGAAGAGAACATCTAATGTAGCCAATATACAGTCATATCAAAATGTATTCAAACACCTTAAACATTTCTCACATTATCACAGTTTATTCGCTAGAGTTTAGAAAATGGTAATAAAATATGACAAGAACTCAAACTGTGTCAGAACAAATTCATCTTGATAATGTCAGATAACTTTTATTGAAAGGCAGTGTTGGAGGTAACGCATTACAAGTAATGCAAGTTACGTAATCAGATTACTTTTTTCAAGTAGCTAGTAAGGTTACTTTAAAAATGAAGTTTTGATGTATTTACTGTAGGAAATGTACAAAATATCTTTATGGAGTATGATCTTTACTTAATATCCTAATGATTTTTGGCATAAAAGAAAAATCGATCATTCTGACCAATACAATGTTTTTTTGGCTATTGCTGCAAATATACCTGTGCTACTTCAAAACTTGCAACTTTTGTGCTCCAGGGTCACATTTATTGATTGAAAGCTTTTCTGTCCCCATGTTGGCAGAAATCGGGAGTAAGATGTGAAATGTGAAAAGCCTGAGGCTTTTGATGTAACAGGGCTTTTACATTTAATAAAAATATAACTTTTTATCTTAAACACAAACAAGCAAGCCATGCCCAGATTTAAAAAAGTTAACGCAAGAGTAGCTTAACACATTACTTTCCATAAAAAGTAACTAAAATAATTAGTTACTTTTTAAGGGAGTAATGCAATATTGTAATGCATTACTTTTGAAAGTAACTTTCCCCAACACTGTTGAAAGGTATGTAATGGATTACAATCAACCAAAAATTCAGACAACTGTTAATATGACAATATTTACACAACTATCAATAATTTGTTGACCAATTACTATTACTAAAGGCAGCATTAGCAATGAAGAAAAAAAACATTTAAAACATGGCCAGGTCAAAGTGTCTGAAAAATTTTGGTCGCAAATTTTCATCAATTTTACTGGTAGTCCACTGTATGAAGAATTATTGGGTAGAATATGTCACAGTTTACTTTATTTTGCTATCTTCACTTATATAAATGAACTATAGTGTCCTGCACTCACTAGTAAAAAAAAATGAATCTCACAAAGCCTATTTTTCAAAATCATTCAGATAAATAAATAGCTAATGGAACCTACTTTCTCCCTCTCTCCAGTACCAAACGGTCCATCTGCTGCTCCGGCACCAGCTCCTCCTCCTCCCCCCCCTCCTCCTCCTCCTCCTCCTCCTCCTCTCCCAGGCCCCGCTGTGGATATATCTGCCCCTATGCCCCCTCCACCTCCCCCCATGGCTCCTCCACTTCCAGGCTGTGGATCTCCTACCGTCATCATGAACTCAGGACTGGCAGGTAACAGAACCTGCTTGACACTAAAGACAAAACCATAACAATCATGTACAGCCATTATCACACGCTCAGACTATGATACAGTATGCCAAAACAGTGACATGAGTGGAGGAAAATCTCAGTGATTTAAACTCAGATATGCCGCAAACTTCTTAAGAAGCCTGAAGTATGCATTAGTTTGTGTTCACGCATCAGTTGAGAACGACTGCGGGTCTCTGGAGCTGCTGTCACACTGTCTCCTCTCATAGACCAATGATAGCAATCATTACAGCTCAAGCATTTTGTTTCCCGTAAAAGGTTTAATGTCTGAACAAGCTCAAGTGAATCACTTCTGTTCTGCTGAAGCCTGAATCTCTTTGACTCTTCAGTACACCAGATAAAAATAACATGAGATTAAAAATAAATAGTAGTAATTTTCTTTATTAATTTATTATTCTGATTTAATCTCTAATACAGGTTGTGTTTCATATTGATTTTAATGGAGCAAACGCTTATGTCCACTGGACAAGAGGTAAAAAATTAGATGGAGGCTTTCAGGAGCAATATTGCAGACTCTGGAAATATTACAGAAATGTGCACATAAAACATTTGGATATTATTGTGCAAATTCTAGCTTTGCAAATTCTCAAGACTTGCAAGACTTACACTGTGTTTGAAAAGATATGTTTGAAAAATATTTTTAGAATAATTTCAAAAGTCTCTTATACTCATCAAAGCTGCATTTATTTGATTAAAAATACAGCAAAAATAGTAATATTGTGAAAAATTGTAACAATTTAAAATAACTTTTTTAAATATATATATTTTAGAATGTTATTTATTTCTGAAATTTCTGCAGCATTACTCCAGTCACATGATCCTTCAGAAATCATTCTAATATGCTGATTTGCTGCTTAAGAACATTTCTTATTATTGTCAATATTGAAAACCGTTATGTTGCTTAATATTTTGTTTTTCAAGAAAAAAAAGTTCATAATCAAATTACCCTAATTTATGTGTTTATTACCTTTTTTTGCAATATTATAAATGCATGTCACTTTTGATCAATTTAATGCGTCCTTGCTGACTAAAATACTCATTTACTTAAGAAAAAAATCTTGCTGTACACATACTGCAAAGTATGCTTTTCTTAATTCAAGTCTATACTTGCTTTTTTATTATAAAAACTGTGCAAGTAACTTCTCTCTTAAATTGATTTTTATCATTCCTTATGAAACAATCTGTATTTAGGATTCAGTGATAATGCACGCTGTAGGAAGGGGCCAATCAGAACTTTGGAATTAGAGGTTGTGTTTTGTTTGCTCTTTAACCAGCTCTTTCTCTCTGCTTATTTTTGCTCTACCTGTTGCGCCGCCATAGAGGGACCCATCAAACTGTACTGTAGGTTTGCTGTGTCATGACGTGTGTGCTCAGTCTTATGTGTGTGCGGACATGGTATTTTAGTCTCTAAGAAAACACACTCAGTTCCTCTGTAATCTTGATCTGACAATGACAATAAAGCTGCATTGGTGGTTGTTCCCTTTGAAACTGAGCATGAAATTGGACGCTTTTGCAGAACTTTTCCTTACCGTTTAAAAACCAGAGAGGAACATTCTTTAGACCTTGCTTACAGAGTTCAGCAAATAACAGGACTCTAATGCCAACCTATGAGACCACATGTTCCATGAGATGTAAGCTCTTATTTCTACACTCCACAGTGGACAAAATCCTTATTTCCATAGCTCAAGCCATGAACCGCAACCTCATGGAAAACAAAACTACAATTCACATCAGCTCCACATCTACAGATCTATTTGTCATTAAGTTGCCATTAAGAACTGCAGAACTCCAGTAAACACAAACGCATCTAGCAGTCCAAGCGCAGTTTCATCTACAACACAACTTATAACTCAAATGCATATTGCATTCTCAGCATTGCTGTCATGCAGTAAAATGTATTCTACAGTTGCATCAGTAATCTGTATGACTATGTTAGCTATGTTAGTATTGTAATTTTACAGTTGTACTGTACAAATAATACTTTTATGAATATTCACTTTTTACATTATAATACTGTTACAATATTTTTTTATTTTGCTTAATATTTTTTTTTATAAAATAGTAATAACAATCAAAAGTAGAATTGTTCAACCCTAAAAGGATCAGTCTTCAGAATGTTCATTATTATACAGATGCATTTTAGAAACTGTTATTATTATTGAGTTATTCAATTAATCTGGTGAAAATTTCTTTTTTCATACTGCAGTAAAACACTTTTTATGAGTCTGAAAGGAATCTTGCTGAGACAGCTAGTTAGTTAAATATTCATTTAAAGTTATTTACCTGATTAACAGAATGTTAAAAGGTGATTCTATCGCCCCCTTGAGGACTGAAACTTGTTTCTGTCACAGTAACACAAAAACTTGAAAGTATGGACAGCATTCACTTTTATTCACGCAGTTCTGTAGAGTATGTTTCTGACTTCAAGTCACTCTTACAAATGCCTTAATGTCACTGCAATGAAAATAAAATATGCAAGCAAGTGGCATTTGCCAATAAATAAATAAATAACTTCACTTACAGCAGCAATTTATGCGGTTACTTTTAATCGACTGGTGTCAAATTACCACATTTAACATTTTTGTGTTTTATATAAATAAATGAAATAAACATCATAAGGCAGAAGACTAAAAATACCATGTCCGCTGTGTGAGCAAGTGTTGTGTTTGCATGTTGAAACAGTGTGCCGTGCCGTTACAGGCGACTGATCGTCAGATAAGGCGATAGTTGCGTAAATTCAGGAATGTTTTACACACTGAGAGTTTATTCTCGTTTTTCTGGCCACACTTTCTGCATGGCCTGATATCACACCATCATTTTACCCATAACCCTCAGCTGAACTAGAAAGTGCTCTCATTCCCTCTACGTAGCATTTGATCAGAGATTAGAATTGTTGGATTTTGATTCAGCCTTAATCGAGCATGTTGAAATCTGTGTTTGCTGTGTCTGAGTCAGATTCAGTCATTAAGTGGATTATTTTGAAAGTTTTTGTAAGTTATGAGTCTGCGTAAATGAAGGAAAACCAGCATTTGACTCATTCTCATAACGAGACACTGTTTGAGTCACATCCTCATATGGAAACCCAAGAACAGCCATGAGCGTCTGTCTCATTGCCTAAACTCACGGGAGTTTAAGTTTTCCGTTATGTTTCATAACCAAAATAAACACAAATGAAACAGTTGTTAACATAAGAAAATAGAGCCATAAAATGAATATGAAAAGCTCAGATCATTCTCTTGGAATCATTTGATATTGTGAAAAATCTGAGCACAGTTTGAGACATTGTTGAGGTCTTATTTGAAACTCACATAAATGAATTTTTCACAGGAGAAACATCTGAGAAGGGTCTCCATTTACTCTTTATTTACTTTCATTTCTCTCAAGGAGAAACAATTGAGATCTCATTTGCGCTTTTTTAATTCTGCAGTCTCTTAATATTATAAAATCTTCTCATGTGTGATTTAGGATCACAATAACCTTCCAACACAATCACATTCATCAGGAAATGAGAGACTACAGCTCTTTTAGGCTGAGAGTGGTAATGCTTACAGTATCACAGGTCTCATGTTCACACATTTCCTCCTCACGTTCTCTTATAAATGTGCACCGGACACGTTCAAATCTGTGCCTGCTGTTCACAAATCAGCTCCACATCACTCAGTATACCACAATGCATGCTTTGTGTTTGTGTAACTGGCATGATGTTTTTGACATGTTTTTTTCTGTCATCTTGTGTAGCTGTGAAGATCAAGAAACCTATCAAGACTAAGTTCCGTATGCCGGTGTTTAACTGGGTGGCGCTGAAACCCAATCAGATCAATGGCACCGTGTTCAACGAGATTGATGACGAAAGAATATTGGAGGTGAGACTATTTTTTTAGTTGAACTTATAACATTACAGAGCTTGAATGACAGTGTAAATACCACACAAAATCACACACACACAAAAACACAAGTACAGTGATTAATACTTAAGGGTAATTTAAAAGGAACATACAAATAAACCATGGCAGCAAATTACCACACAAAACAATGCATCTTCAATTTAAAACAATTATTTTAAAGCTTGGGCTATATTACTCCAATAGTTTGTATTCTAGCCCCATTAATCCTTGCAGTGCTGCGTTCTAAACAAACAGTATAATAAAAAAAAAAGAAAGAAGCCAGAATCTTCTGAGATCCAAGGTGAGACACGGTTTTAAAAATTGTAACAAGTTGTCAGACTTGGGAAAAACGTTTGTTTTGTTACAGTACAAAAGAAGGCAAAGGCATCAGCAAATAAATTTTGCCACTTACACAGTACATGCAGTAGCTTTTATTATAAAGCAATATAATACAATTATTGTAATAATTAATAAACTTAACATTAAACAATAAACATTAATGTACCAAACAGTCTTGATGGCAATACATTCTGTGTTGTATATACAGTATATGACGCAATATGAAGACATTGTAGTGTATATTACAGTGTATAATTCCTGCATAATATGTTGCTGTATAATACATTATTATGATCAACACCCAGTTCCTGTATGTTGTAATGGTATAATGTTCTCTACGGGAGTATCTGTGAATTTTTCTTAAAATATGTCAGAGGTTGCAATTATGAAAATTATGCACTACCATATGTACTCTGGGTGTATATTTTAAAACATTTATATACAATACACTACCATTCAAAAGTTTTTGTTTGTTTGTTTGGTTTAAAAAAACGTTCTTGTTTATTAAATTAACTTAATCCAAGGATGCATACAATTTATCAAAAATGACAGTAAAGACCGTAGTAAAGACAGTAAAGATATTAAGCAGTACAACACGTTTCAAATTTCAACATGAATAAAAAATGGCAATTCTACAATAAAAATAATATTATTTCTGAAAAATCATGTGACACTGAAGGCTCGAGTAAAAAGCCTAGAGAAAATTCAGCTTTACATCACAGGAATAAATTAAATAAATTTACAATTATATTAAAAAAATATTTTAAAATAGAAAAAAATATTTTTAATTGTAATAACTTCCACAACTGTATTTATCATTATCAATATTATCATTATCATTGCTATTATTTTTGAGCAGCCTTTATTAGAATAAAGTACTTCTTTTAAAAGCATTAAAAACTTACCAAAAATTTTGAGTGGTAGTGTATATAGTAGGGCTGTAGTCAAGACCACCTTTGTCGAGTCCAAGACAAGTCCAAGACCAGGACTTGTCGAGTCCAAGTCAAGACCGAGTCCAAAGAGGTTCGAGTCCAAGACAAGACCGAGTCCAAAAAAGTTTGAGTCCGAGTTAAGACCGAGTCCAGGACAGG